>BQKN01065035.1:598624-610105 GCA_022839385.1 Asparagus kiusianus
CACTCATATTCACACTTATAAGTTGTCAAAATCAACGGGGTCTTACAGCTACGTATCCAAGTGTGCGTGCTAGTTTTGTACAATTGATGAATAGTTTTCATCATAAAACTAGTTTAATTAGGCAAAATATTTAATGCACTAGGCATGTTTCACATTTATGAAATTGTGATTAAAGTAAAACAAGTTCAATAAAATTTATTTATATCAAACTATATAGTAGGGAAGCTAATGTTAACTATTGCGATGTTAACAAATTGTTGCTCCCTGTAGAGCCAGCTTATGGTAGTCAGTTATGATCAATAACTAATGAGCTGCAAACTATCAATATAGATATATTTCCAATGGATATGAACGCTAGCATTCTTATGATAATGATCGGATATAACCATAAATACGAAACTTAATTTTTATAATTTTTTGAAAATTAATGCAAGCGTGCTTTTAGGGATTGTTATCACTAAGTCTGTCTTATTTAGGTTATCATAGCATGTGACTACAGTAAAGATGTATGTGAATCGTGAAAAACGCACAAAGCCTGAGTTCATTGAAGGAGTTGCTTCTTTTATGAACTTTGTGCATTACACAATAGGATCCAACGTGGCAAGATTCTTTGTCCGTGCAGCCATTCGAGAATAGTCTGCATCATAAGGAGGAAGAAGCAGAACTTCACATTGTTAAGCATGGTTTTATTAAAGGTTATACAACTTGGGTATATCACGGAGAAATTCTGGCTCCCATTATTGCTAATGAAGAAGAGATGTTGTTGATGCTAATTTGTTTTCGGAAGAGGAGATGGAGGAAATGGTAGAGGTTACTCTCGGTGACACTAATCATGTTGAGGATAGTCTTCCTCCCAGACAAGAACAATATGTAGATGAGTATGAGAAGTACATGAATGATGCCGAGAGACCGATTTATGAGAATGCAGAATATTCCACGATGTCATGGTTCGTTCAACTTTTCCAAATTAAGTGTCTAAACAAATGGAATAACAAGTCATTCACGATGCTTCTAAAATTCCTGAAAGATTCTATGCCTCCTGGGAACAATGTCCCTCATAGCTGGTGTGAAGCTCAAATGATAATGTCTGATCTGGGTTTGAATTGTGAGAAGATCCATGTATATCCCAATGATTGTGTACTGTACTAGAAAGAAAACTCAAATAAGAAAGTGTCCTATTTATGGGGTGTCCACATATAAGAAGAAAGCACATACTAGCAAGAATGACATACCTGTCAAGATAGTACGATACTTTCCTGTTACACAAAGGCTACAGAGACTTTACAAGTGTAAGAAGACAGCGGTGGCAATAACCTGGCATGACCGTGCTCTTCCAAGTGAAGATGAAAAAATGAGTCACCTGAGAGATTCGTCTGCATGGAAGAATTTCGACAAGTTACACCTAATATTTAGTTAGGATCCTCGTAATATCAGGCTCGGACTAGCTAGTGATGGTTTCTGCCCTTTTAGTTTTGATGATAATCTGCACAGCACATGCTCGGTTGTTATGATGATTTATAATCTCTTATCGTGGTTGGCTATGAATCAATCATATTTTATGATGCCTCTTGTGATTGATGGACTCAGTTCATTGGGAAATAATATCGACGATTATCTCTGACCACTCATCGAAGAGTTACAGTCTTTATTCATTGACGATGTGGAGACATATGATGTGGACAAAGGGGAAATCTTCATAATGCGTGCGGCCTTAATATGGACAATTAACGACTTTCCTGCATATGGAATGCTATAAGGATATTCCATCCATAGTTATAAAGCATGTCCTTATTGCTATGTTGATACAACTTCGGTATGGTTGCCCTTTAGCAAAAAGATATGTTATTGCGATCATCGACGTATGTTGAAAGAAGATAATCCCTATATGGATGATGATGTTCACTTTGATGGTACTACAGAGCACCAAAAGGCTTCAGTCCCCTTATCTGGAGAGAACATACTTTCTCAACGGAATGATTATGAAAACATGACTTTTGGGAAAGTAAAGGAAAGACAAGAAAATCCACGATGATGGAACAAGAAAGTATTTTCTTTGAACTATCGTATTGGGAGACAAATATAATGCGTCACAATTTGGATTTTATGCACATTGAGAAGGGAGTATCTAAGCACATACTTAACTTGCTCCTTTGTAAAGATGAAAAATCGAAAGATAACCTACAAGCTCGGAGCGATCTACAACACTTGAACATTAGAAAAGACTTCCATCCTATACATTAATCAAGTAAACCAGGTAAATTTGTACTCCACAATGCCATTTATCATATGTCAATACTAGAAAAAAAATATTTCTGAAGGTGTTGCATGAGCTGAAGGTTCCTACAGGGTTTTCAGGATCATTTAATAAGAAGATAAAGATTGTAAAAGGCAAGATCGATGGGTTAAAGAGTCATGATCACCAAGTTATTATGGAGCACCTTCTCTTACTATCCGTCAGAGCTTCCCTTACTGAATTTGTTGGTTTAGTGATTAATGAACTTTGCAGCTTCTTTAGGGAATTGTGTGCTAAAACCATCGAGGACAAGGAGTTGGAGAAGCTATAAGAAGCAATTCCCTTTATTGTGCAAGCTTGAGTGGATTTTTCCGCCATCATTCTTTGATATTATCATACACCTACCTGTTCATCTCGCAACCGAAGTGAGGCATAGTGGACTGGTACAATATTGATGGATGTATCCTATAGAATGGTGTTTGTTTGACGCAACTAATATAACTTTTCTATTTTGTATGCTTTTATGTCGTAATCTAATGTAAGTTTTTGTAGGTGTCTTCTCACTCTAAAAAATTATATTCGAAATAGAAATCGGTTAGAGGGTTTTATAATGGAAGGTTATCTCCTAGAGGAGGTAATAACATTTTTTTTCTCATTATTTGGATGAAAACATAGAGACGAAGCTCAATAGACCTGTGCATATTCATGATAAAACACATGACAAACCAACTTACACGACAATGGGAATCACATTTATCAATCAAACGCATCAATTTTTTCTCCTCAATAGCATGTGCCTTGAAGAAGTTAGAGGGAAGTCTGTTTTGCATTTACTATTATATGTATGTATGTATGAAACAATAGAAACAATATAATGTTAATGTTAATAATTCATGTTGAGAATAGAATTCATAAGGATGAATTACGTGAAGAGCATCGCAATTGGAATGATGAACTTTTGGAGAAACATCATCAAGAAAATTTTTGTGTATGGTTCATAAATTATGTAAGATTTTCTTAACTCATATTTCTTTGTCATTGTCTTAATTTATACTTGTATCTTTATATAATTATTGCACAAACCATTTTCTCAGGTCCAAGATCCAAACATAGAATTAACATTAGATGAGGATTTGAGATGTCTAGCTCGATAGCCAAACCTAAAGGTTGCATACTACAAAGGATTTGGTGTAAGCGATCACAAATTTGAAATCAAGGGGAGAGAAGAATCTTGGACCACCCAGAATAATAGAATGTGACCCTTCAAGCTGAAAGAATGATTTACTATGGGTATTTGGACAGAGTACTTGGTATCCACTATCCGAGACAAGCAAAACTAGTCTATGTATTTAAGTGTGTTTGGTATCATACAAGAACCAAACATGGAAAGTCTCAGACATGAAAAGTAGAGAGACACGTGAAAGTACCCTAGAGGGGGTGATTAGGGTATTTGCTAATCTAATCCGATTACAATTCAAAATTAAAACTTATTAACAATTTACCCAAGCAAATATGATATTCAACAAGTTATTTGCAAGTATACGTAATTAAAAAAAAAAGGCGATATAAATAATGAGTATAAGATATGAGCAATAAGAGCCAAATAAAAGAGTATGCCAAAAACAAACGCAAATACACAATATGATCACGGAGTTTGGTCACCATTGACCTACGTCTTCGCTCCTCACTCTCGAAAAGAATCTCAACTATCAAGTCAAATAACTACACAATCAGTTTTCAGTGTTTATCGATAAACGTTTACAATTCACACTATTGCAATCACACAATACACCTTCTAAGTGTTGGCCTAGTCTGTGTCATCTTCCTCAAGTGCTTGGATTTACCACCTCTCACTCGGCTTTACTACCAACGCCACTCCTCTTGGAATTGACCACGTCTCTCACCAACCACTTCTCTTGGTGTCATTGTGTATTACAACGTGTTCTCAACAGTGAAAGCATAAATACAAGATTTGTTCTCTAATACAAATATGAGAACTCAATTAAGCTCACTCTCAATATTATAACCCCACAACTTAATAATTATACTATACGTGTGTGTGTGTGTGTAAACAATGAGTATAAATAAAATCAAACTCAAATTAATCTATCAAGAATATATGAAAAACGATAATAATAATTTGCTAGAAGAAAGGAGTTTAGAAAATTTCTCCGATAAACAAGAGACGTAGAAATTTGAGGTAGAGATCCCCAAATACGTTGTAGCAATTCTTCTCTTGTGAAAAATCTCTTCACACAAAGAAACTACACTTGATTTTTCTTTGAAACCCTTAAACAAAACTTGCAAAACTTGTTTTAAACTTTTTTTCTTGCTTCCTTAGTTACTGAAATGAAGAGGGTTGTAGGATATCTACTCCTCTATATAAATAAGAGAACCCAAGATTCACTATTCGTGCTACAATGGCATTTACTATAACATTATTACTGTAGTAAAAATAAAACTGGACACTGTGGATTTTTTGAAAAACTATTACCGCCCACGAGGATACTATAGCACATAGGATACTGTAGCAATTTAAAAAACTCAAAAAATAACTATAGCAGCTAACACTACCACATTTGAGGCCTATGGGGACGGTTGTGAACCGTCACACTAGGCATGGAAACCGTCACACTAGGCCTATGGGGACGGTTCAACATCCGTCTCGTTTACATCCGTGCTCTTAGGTCTAATGTGACGGTTTATGCTCCTAGTGCAACGGTTTGTAAACTGTCATCCTTGATACCATAAGGGAACGGTTGTGCTAAGGGGTCGGTTCTTAGTTTAGAGCAAGTGGAACGGTTGTATATCAAGGGGAACGGTTTTTAGGTTCTAAGCAACGGGAACAGTTTGATAGCAAGGGGAACGGTTTTTAGGTTCTAAGCAATGGGAACAGTTTTATAGCAAGGGGAACGGTTTCTATGGGGACGGTTTTTATACCAAGGGGGATGGTTTTGAGCTTGACTTAAGAGGACGGTTATATTGTCTATAGGAACGATTTTGTTTATGATCTATAGGGACGATTTTTATACCAAAGGGGACGGTTTTCATTTTTTACCGATCAAAACAAATCACCCAGATATCACACATCAGTCCATCACATACAAAGAAACAATAATCCAAGTTTTACACACAAACTAACCAAACTTTAGCCTTAATATAATGAACAATTTATTACAACGAAGAACAATATTATAGCAATAGGATTGAGATAATTCTATACAAGTTTTACACACAAACTAACCAAATTAAGCACATATCACAAATCCTCCATGATTAAAACAAAGAGCTACTACTTAATCAAAAGGTCAAAATGTCTCTATTGAGACGATTAAGTTCTAATCTTCATAACAAATAAATCCCCCAAAGAGCGACAAGCATGGATCTCCAAATATTTTCCTGCATACATCAAGATAAAAAGATGAGTAAGCACAAGTAGAATGAAATGGACTGTATGTCTCTCTTTAGAGTCATAACTAATTGCATGATGATCATATTTAGGTATATAATGAAATTAAGAGTAAGCACAAGTAGAATAGAAGAGACACGAATGGTAGAAGGATAAAGGTCCGTCATAATTCCTAATTGTTTAAGACAAATCTGGCTCTACATGTGGACCACATCACACAACCTAAAACATAACAGTTATAAGTGTTTTGCGTGTATGAAGAAATGATATAGGGAGAATATTAAGTCTCAGTTTTAAATAAATAGTTGACATGAAGATGAGTGAAAACATAATATTTCATCAGTATTGAGAGTCAAATGCGGTCATCAACTTAGAAAACATTTTATCATACATGATAAGCTCATTCTCCTACTTAGTGCCCTCTATGTGCTTTCTTTTCTGCTAGGTCTTATATCCTTCTTACTTTTTCGTTTCAGATACCAAACTCTGATGCTTTAGGCACTCTCTTTTTCTAAACTTTTATATTTTACTTGTCCACTTTTGCCAAGTTACACTATCAACTATCATTTCAAAACTTAAAATACAATTGTTATCTCAAACCCAACTCTATAACCTTAAGACAATAGGTTTAGGACCTGGGCTTCATAACAAACCACACAGACAAATGAAATTGTTTTTCTTTCTGGTTTTGAACACACCATGTTTAGCAGCATCCACTAACTTTTTATATGACCTGCAAGTTTTTATACCGCCAGCAATCATCATGATACTTAGAACATAGCTTATAGTCGAATTAAATAAAATTCAAGAGCAATTATGACAAATGACAAGGTTCAGAAATTAAGTCCAAATCCGATAACTTCTGTACACAGGTTCAAGCCTAAAAAAATCATTGCTATAACTATCTAAAACTTAAACTGCTACTCCATTTTTCTAAAATTTGACTTTGGTCCTTTTCCTGTGCAAAACCCTATGTGGTTAAGGAGCCTTCCATCAAACAAACAACAACTCGGTGATTATCAACAGTGAGAGCAAGCACAACCCATGATGACTGGCACAGAAAAATACATATTGGTTTTTTAGTTCCTTTTTCATGTTTTCTTTCAGTTCTTTCTAATTTTGTCAAGCAGTTGCAGGTAGTATAAGCTTGTGTTGATGATGTTGCTACCTCTTCTGATATGTCCCCAAAATCTAATTAATTACAACATTTTTAATTACTTCAATAGTATATAGACTCATATAATTTCACATATTTTTTGGTCCCATTCATAAAACAAATACTCTGTTAATCGTGCATATTCACCTGTTAATTTCTGGAAATTTGACGTTAGCAAAAACCACTAACTATTAAAAACTGTGTTCAAGGTGGTGAGGGTTGAGGAAAACTTAGCACGACTTCTGTATTAAAAGAATACTAATAATTATTCAGTGGATCTCAAACTTGTAATCTACTATACGCTTCCCAGGCTACCAATGACACAAACTATTAAAACTAATAAATTGAGACAAATTGAAGTGCATTGAATTAAATTTAAAAGGAAAGGTACCTTAAAATTCTTTAGAAAATGAGTGTTCAGCAAATTGTATCCAATATTTGCGAGCAACATCAAGAGGGTTCAGTTCTAATGCTTCTTCTCATGATTCCAATCCTTTTCTGATTATTCAATGCTTTGCCGATCATTAAAAGTATTAGTCCATTCATTTCCCTCCCCTTTGGAAGCAGAAATTTGCTCTGAGATAGAAAAGTTATAGATCGATACTCAAACTATTCCAACAGCTTCTGCTCTCAATCTTTTAGGCACAAGCCTCCAATCATTAAATCCGAGCGGACAAAGATTATGTTTTGCAGCAACACCAGAACGATATCATGATAATAAGACGCCCGAGCTATTAATTAATCGTATCAAGTTGTTAAATTCTACCTCAATTCTCTTGTTTAATGGCAAAGACCATATATTGGCCACATTGATGCAACCACCCCCATGTGTTCATTTCCATTCTCATCTACAAAAAGCAGACAATATCAAATTACCCAAAAATAGATTATATCAATTAAAAAGGACAAGAATTATAAGCACATACCATAAAACAGTTCCAAGTTATATGAACAAATTGCATGACAGACTAGAAAGGTTAAGGAACATTAGTCATGCACCATAAAACAATTCCAAGTTATATGAAGCAATAGTTAGTTACCTGAATGAAGAGGAAAGTATATTATCTGTATAAATAAATTGACAACTATAAGAGATCCCCCCCAACCCCCCCCCACCCCCACCCCCATCTTTTCTACCATCAGTGAGAGTATTGTTTTCAACTTGATGACATTGTGCAAAAAGGTTGGCTACTCAGAGAAGTTAATGACCATGCTGGTTGGCTGGGTGCTTGGATTGAACCATCACACCTGTAGCAAGCACATGTTATACACAAACAAAACCAAGATTTTCACAGTTACTTGCATCAACTGATAGGCAAACAAAACTGAAACGTACTCTAGAGGCGCTATAATCTAAAAATCAATGTCATATATAAGTGAAAACAAACAAACCTGAGGAGACAGTTCTCTAGCCTGGCTCTTCATTAGCTCCATAACATCAGCACAAACTGTTCGTACTCTAGAGTCACAGTGATGGGATGGAACCTTAACAGTCTGCTCTGCAACCAACATAGCATATCAGTAGAAAGAAAACCCAAAATCACAAACATAAACCAAATCCCTTTCCTCTTAATCCCTTCCTTTATATTACCAATGTCACCAACCTTTATATCAACACCGATAACAGCCTCACCCTTCTTCGGTGGCCCTAAACTCTGACAAGCCACCTAAACATGCACTACGGAAGAAAATTAACTGGACCTCATTTTAACAGAAGCAAGTAAAACCAATTTAGCAAAGGTTTTAGTTTTAAATATCTTTTAGGGGTTTTTACCTATATAACCCGAAACCAACCATATTTGCAAATTTACCCCCACAAATCTACATAGAACGGAAGGATAGATTAGCAAATATCTAGGTTTAGTGGCTGGAATGTTAGACAAGAAACGACCTTTTCGGTACTATTTCCAGAATTCTTAACCAAAGGAAGCAACTTTAGTGATATTTCTTTTAGCTGCACCTTGAAATTAAATCCAATATAGCACAATTGAGCAATTTCTCTCATTAAATTAAATAAATAAATAAATAAGTGAATACCTGAAGCCAAGCACCGGGAGCGCATCCAAGATCGAGAACCGAAGCGCCCGCACTAATCAATTTGAACTGTTTCCGCAACTGAAGAAGCTGCAAGAAGGATTGAAATATACATGCTTAAAATCAAATATCAACCAAGACAACAAAGCCCTAATTTATAAAATTAAATTTCAATTTTGTTAAATAGATAAAAAGAAAAATTTGAAACCCTAGAGTTTGATGATTGAAAAGGAGAGAGATAACTACCCAATCACTGGATGCTAGAGAGGGATGGCCTTGAAGTCGACGAATAAAGGGCTGACGGACGAGGGGAAGTGAAGGAGAGGCGGCGAAAGTGAGGAACCGACGAGGGGAGGGAAACGACGGTGAAAAGGTCGGTGAGAAGGAGAGGCGGCGGAAGTGGGGAACCGAGGAGAGGAGGCTGCGGTTTTTCTCCGTCGAGGAGAGGAGGCAGCGGAAGTGGGAAACGAGAAAAAGCCCTAGGTTTCTTCGACGGGATTTTGATCGGGTGAAAGATGAGGGGTACGATCATAGGAAACAAAATTAAAATTGTTTTTTTTAAGTTTGGGCGCTAATAAAAGCCCAAAATAAAACTGTCCCCTTAACACAAAATTAAACCGTCCCCTTAGCCTATTATAAAACTTTTATCTGAGCCTAAGTCAAGCCCAACGTTTTAGTTTAAGGCGTTGTCTTAAATTTTTTTCGTAACGGTTAGAACCGTCACAAAACCGTCCCCTTAGGAAGCAAAGGGAACGGTTTTAAACCGCGCCCCACGAACCGTCCCCATAGACCTATTTTTTGGTAGTGTAAAATCGGATTACTGTAGCGAGAAAAAAATATGTCGTGCTTTGCGGTGTTCACACTAGTATATAGGAACCCCAAACAATAGCCCAAATCCCAAACAAATCACAAAATCCCAGAATTTTAGAAAAAATAGAAACTAGCTGTTATAGCATCTCTGATCGACCGATAGACCATGGTCGGTCGACCGACTAGATGATCGTTGGCAAACTTGAAAAACTCGAGCTCATTCGGTCGACTGATAAACTTTTATCGGTCGACCGATGGGTATATATCGGTTGACTAATACAAGTGTGTCGGTCGACTGAAAAACCCTGAGAACTTAGACGCTGAAAACATTCTTCTGGTCGGTCGACCGACGGGTAAGACCCGGTCGACCGAAAGCTGATACTTCCAGACACAGGTTTACAAGTTGAAAATCTGACTTTTGAAATACAATTAAAAATAACAAATAAATTCCACAAATAGTAAAATTCTGGAAAATGTTTATAAACATGAAAATAAACATGTTAAAAAAATTTAAATATAATTTCTCGTTTGTGAAAACTCATCATTTTGCAAAATCGGTCAAAATACGAAATCTCAAAACACTTGATTTTGACAAAATAATTTCAATCAAGTTTGAAACTCCTTTTAAATGGATTAATAGACTTTATGAAAAGATATACAAACATGTCGTTAAGTCTATAATCTGAAAACGGCGATAAAAAATGGAAACGTGTATGTGTATATATTTGAGCTTTAAGTATAACACATAAAGTAAACTCCTAAACTAAAAATATACCCAAGCTAATGATCTCTCGTTGAAGCTCGATCTTGGTAACGAGAATGAAACTTAATGATGTGTTGACTTGAATGCATAACTTCATTCCTATATCCTCCATCCTCCAAGATATAGTCGTTTGCACTCAATTCCATCCAACCTCCGGCATAGGATCTTTGTGTAGGATACCTAACAATCAAATATAAACACTCGACAAAACATTGTTAGGAATTGTTTGTTAATCATCAAAACTAGATTAGATAGTAGGCTCATAAACATGAGACCTAACAACACATACGGGACTTGAAAAGATGAATATGGATTGACTAGCGTAAACACTAATCTTTTTGAGTTTGAAGACCAACCATATAAACGCTCATACTTGTAGACTTTCAACTACAAAGCTAATATTAGGTCATGTGCAAGTTTGTGCATATTGTATACTTCCGGTTGAAGCATAAGGAATATTCTCTACTTGCATAAGTTCTATATCATTTTTAGGACATTGACTTTAACTAAATTTGTCACCTTTAACTTCATTAGTGTAAAATTATGGGGTAATGTCCTTATGGGGTTAAGTGTAAAAAAATAAAAATATTTTGATGATTTTCTAAAATTCTGAAACTTGTCTGAGATTTTAAAAAATTTGCTAGCTCGTTGAAGATTTTGTGAAATCTATCTTTTGAAAAAAGTAAGAAGATCCAGGTGATAATTTTTTAAATATAAGGCTAATAGCAAACTCTTAATCCCTTCTTTTTATATAAAAGAAAAGAGAATTAAAAAAATGTGAATATTAGATTCATTGATTATGGATAATTAAAGAGAATTAAAAATATGATTATTTGATTTTTTTGTTTAGTTGTGGATAATTATAATTTGATTAAGATTACTAAATATTTAATTATAATTAGAATTCTCCAATTTTAGATAGATTTAACTTGATGAATATTCTAATTATAGGCAGAAAATACCCATCATGGAAGAATTCTAATTTAATAATAAAGAAAATTCAATACCATTATATTTTCATATTTTAGTGAACATAGGTATGGTTATCGTCCGCATCTAAAAAAAGGTTTTTTTTT
>BQKN01065035.1:615105-638480 GCA_022839385.1 Asparagus kiusianus
GACTCATGATATCGAGTCCTGTTCCCATTTTCTTTCTGCTGAGTCGACTCATAATTTATGAGTCGACCCATGAGTCATGAGTCGACTCATGACATATCACGAGTCGACTCATCGACAATTTTCTGGGTGTTTTCGGGTCGGGTTTGCTGGGTTTCGGGTCGGGTTTCTATTGGCTTATATATACTTCCCCCACCCGAAAACACTCATTCTTCATCAGTAAACCCTAGAGAAGCCCTAGCTTCCTCTCCCCCTCAAAACCCTAGCTCGTTTTTGGGATTCTTGGGCGATTTTTAGGGGATTTCAGCAGCTTCTTGTGGATTGCAGCGAGGGGGATTGTTATTCTTCGCATTTGAGGCGAGTAGCATCTCACCCAATCCCTTTCCTATGTTTTTATTTATTTATAAACGTTTTTAATGGGTTTTATTGAGCCTAGGACTTATTTTCCAGTATAAATCAATGTTCTTGATAGGGTGAATGTTAGAAATCATGTGCTTAAGATTTTAAACCCCTACCAACAAGTTTTTAATGAAAACCCAGATCTGGAATTTTGTTTAAGGAATAAAAACATGAGTTTTTATATTGATTTAATGTTTTCCTTCATGTTTAGGGGTTAAATGTTAGGGTTAACATGCAAGTGATAGTTTCTCATGCTAGGTATGATTGTCTCTCTGTGTAATAGCCTAAAATTGAAGGCTAGATATATGTATATCGGTAAAATCAAGATGTGGAACGAGTAGAACAAGTTCAGTTTGAAAAATGCAGATTTCAGCTCGTGAGTCGACTCACGACTCATCATGAGTCGACTCATCATGTTGAGTCGACTCATGACTAATCATGAGTCGACTCACAAAGTCGTTTCCTGTTGTCTTTTATCTTCTGCTGAGTCGACTCGTCAGTATACGAGTCGACCCATGAGGCATGAGTCGACTCATAAGAGTGCATGAGTCGACTCATCCGAGATTTTTCCTGCTTTCTTTGTGTTTCTGTTTAATCACATGCTGTATACACACATATAGATAGAACTCATATGTTATACATGTAAGATGACTTTTCCTGATACAAAGTTTAGAATTGTATAGCAAGGCGTATAAGAGTTGAATGGACACTCTATTACTAGTGGTAACTTCATGGTTCACGTAAAGTCCTCGTGTTGGACTATAAGCGACTAAAGTCCTCGTGTTGGACTATAAGCGACTAAAGTCCTCGTGTTGGACTATAAGCGACAAAAGTCCTCGTGTTGGACTATAAGCGACTAAAGACCCCGTGTTGGGCAATTTTTGCTAAACCTTAAGCTTAATATACATTTGGGTATTTGAGTATGACATTTTTATGTAGTTGGACATGATAGTGACATGAGCTGTGCATAACACTTATTTCGACTACGAGATTTTGACATAGATATGTTTATTATTAGAAATGAGATTGTTATCTTTTCTTTATTGTTCATGTATTAGACTCCGGGTTTGGAACTTAGGGATTTTCAATTTGAGATACAAGGTATATACATGAGGGTTTCCTTGTTTGGATTATTTCGCTCGACGTACCTAGGCTCGTGTTGAGATTTCCTAAGTTCTTAAACTCATTTCTATTAAGACAATTGTTGATATATTTATTTATGTATGCTGTGATAACTATATTTTCTTATACAACGAGCCCTATCCCTTGGGGTTGGTTGTGATATTGCTCGCTAGCGCTTTGACGCTCGTTGTCCCTCCCCCTTTTAGGTCACGAGCCAGGAGCACGGAGAGTCGCAGGTGGTTAGCGGACTACTTTAGTGTCCAGCTTTTCATATTATCTATGTATTATTTTCTTTGAGCTCCACTGTAGTGTTGTCAGACATTTGAGAGTTTATTCTAGAAGTTGTAAAGGCTGTGTCGCCTTATTTCCTTTACTCAGACTTACTGTATTTGAGACTTGTAAGAACTCCAGTTTATTTCATTTCAGACCTTGACTATGTTCTTCAGTTTATTCCGTTGATAAGATGTATTATGTTCTATCATTTCATCCAGTATTGTTGATTCACTTTTTACTTGCTTTGTACTTACACCTATTGTTGATTCCACTAGAGAGATAGTGATTGTGATGGTGAAACGTGTTATCGCACGGTGTGGTGCATGGCAGGTTTGACATCCATGGTTTCACCTCGGACTGCAGCCGTGTGTGAACCCAGGGGCGTCACAGTAGCTCTGGGCCATACATGCACTTTTAAATGTGACATATGAGTGCAAAGATATCCACTCGGGGGATCATTCAAAACACTGAAGTACGCACTTCAGATATATCACGAACAGAGTTATCTACTCAGAATATTTTTATTTTATTTTTTTGAATTATAATATCAAATGCTCAAATTTTCGTACCGTGAAACTAACGGAGAAACATTTTCTTACCGTGAAGCTTCCTAGCTACACCCAAACTGTGTTGTCTAAATGATAAGGATTATGCAAGAAAACCTAAATCAGAAATTGCCATTCTAATGCATTTGCTCAAAAAACTGAGGTAAATTTGACCTTAAGGTGTGTTTGTGTTTGTCTACTCTTTATAGCGACTTCTATCTTAACATTTCAATTCAGTGAGTTCATATGACAATTGACATCACATTACGTAATAGGGTTAGTTGAAATTTAGCCCGGGAGGAAATTTTCACTAGGCCGCTTCTATGGTGAATTTGTTGTCTATGAAGGTTAGCCCTAGGGCTGTCCAAAAAGCCCGCAGCCCGGGTCCGGAACAGTTATGGTTCCGACCAAAAGCCGGGCCGGGCGGCCCAGGTCCGGGCACGGACCCGGCAACAACGGTCACCCTAGGGTGACCGTTGTCCAAAAAGACCGGGCAGGGCCGAGCTGACCCGGCCCGGCCCGGCGCCAACGGTCACAAATCGTGACCGTTGGTCGTTTTGGCCGGGCCGGTCCACCCCGGCTCAGCCCGGTCAAATCTGATCGTTTTTGCTGGGTCGGGCCAGCCCGGCCCGATTCGGTCAGGCCAAACGGCCATATTTGGCTATTTGTCCGTTTTGCCCTTTAAAACGGTCAAAAAACGGCTAGAATATGATGCTTTTTGGTCATTTTCCTAGGGGGCTGCCTCTATAAATAGACTCTATAAATAGAGGGGGGTTTCACTTCATTTCCTCACAACAAAACTCATCTACTTCTCTCTAATACTCTTTTATACTCTCTTATACTATCTTATAATCTCTTATATTTTCTAATACTTCCATCAAATGGCTTCTGGATCTGATTATGAAGAGCAAAACCTATCTCCTACCGATCCAGAGATGAGTCATCCTACAACAACTCCTCATACCGGTGTTAATCCTGAATCTGGTGGTGACGAATCTACTGTACCAAGAGCTCCTAAAAGGCCGAGATCCGATGTGTGGAATTTTTTTAAGAAGATAGACGTCACTAAGGATGAACACGGTTGGATCATCTCCCAGAAGGTAAAATGTGCGTTGTGCGACCAGGTTTTCCAAACTTATCATAAGAGCGGCACCAACCATCTCAAACGCCATATAGAAAAACACAACAAATGCCAAAATCTGCAAGGTGATATCCGACAGTCTATGCTTTCCCAATCCTCCTCTTCAGGCACCATCGGTAGTTGGAATTATGACGCTGCACGAGCTAGGAAATGCGTAATCATGTTTATTGTTCTTAAAAACCTTCCTTTTAAATTAGTAGAAGATGATGAATTTGAAGATTTATTTAGAGATGGTTTTTATCCTGCATTTACAAAATTTTCTCGTCAAACATGTCAACGTGATATTTTAAAATATTATCAGGAGGAACAAAAAAAATAATTTCTTATTTTAAAAATTTAAACTGTAAATTTTATTTAACTTCTGATATTTGGACATCTAGAGTGAAAACTGGTTATTTATGTATAACAACAAACTGGATTGATGAAAATTAAAAAATATTTAAAAGAGTTGTTTCTTTTATTGCAATTGAAGAGTCACACACTGGTATTAATATTGCAATTTTAATTGTTGAAGAACTTATGAAACTAGAAATTGATCAAAGAATATTTACTCTTTCACTAGATAATGCAAGTAATAACAATGTAGCTGTTGATTTTATTAAAACAACTCTGTCATTGCCATGTCATTGTGAACTTTTTCATGTTAGATGTATCTGTCATATTTTAAATTTAATTGTTCAAAGTGCATTTTATGAAATTAAACCCACGATAGAAAAGGTTAGAACGGTTGCTAATATGCATAATGCTTCTGAAATGAGAATTAAAAGATGGAAACAATGTTGTAAAAGAAAAAAATTATAAACCTAGACTAATTCCAAAAGATGTTGACCATAGGTGAAATTCCACCTATGCAATATTAACTGTAGCAATAGAATATATAGAAATTATAAATGATTTTATAAATTTTTATGCTTCTAGTTCTAGTTCCGGTAGCACTTATAGAATAACTGAAGATGAATGAACACTTATATGTAAATTAAATGAGATGTTACAAGTTTTTATGATGCTACTATGTTATTATCTGGTTGTTATTATCCAACTATTATTTTAGTTGCTTTACAAATTTTAAATATTCAAAAATTTTTACCAAATATCGTATGGATGATATTTTTGGAAATATAATTTTTCAAATGGAGAGTAAATTTAATAAGTATTTTAGGCATATTCCTCATATTTTTGGTTTGGGGGTTCTTATTGACCCTTGTTTGAAGGATATTGGTCTTCGAAGTTTATTACAGTCATTGTATAGTGGACAGATTATAGACTTAGATGATGATTCCACCATTACTGTTACTTCTCATCATTTATCTATTAGAAATTATTTTTAAAAATTATATGATGAGTATGCAGCTAGACATGGTGTAGCTGCACAACAGTCTACAGCTTCGGCACCTTCAGCTTCGAGCACAGGTCGAGGTAAAAGTGTAAGTTTTGATAGATATGCAATGATAGCTAAACTAACTGGTGGATCTGAAATTGGATTAGGATTAGAGGTTTCTGAATTAGATGAATATTTTTCTGCTTCCTTAGTTAAATGTCAAGGAAATACTTTAGATATTTTGCAATGGTGGAAAGTATATCGATCAGTTTCATATCCTATACTTTCCACATTGGTTTGTGACTTATTATCAGTGCAGGTTTCGACGGTAGCTTCGGAATCCGCTTTCAGCACAGCAGGACATTTGATCGACGACCATAGGACATGCTTAGATCCATATACCGTACAAACGGTGATGTGCTTACAAGATTAGTGGAGGTATGAAAAACGAACACAAGGCATCGATCGGATTGCTATACTTGAAGATAAATTTGAAGAGTTGGGACTAAAAGATAGATATAAAGATTAGATAATATTCATCAAATTGTAATTTTTATTTCTTAGCTTTAAATTTGAAATAAATTATTTCGGAAAAAATTACAAATGATAGTGATATGGGTGAGTAGGTGCCAACCTAGTTGTGATGTACTCATCTATTGTGATGCGACGAATTTCAAAATAAATTTATATTTATAAAAGATTTACTAATTATTAATAAAGAAGTTATTTTTATCATTTTTTATTTTTATAATTTTTTTACTTGTAATTTATGTCATTTCAAGTTATTAAAAAAATTTATGTCATTTTCTATAATTTTTATGCATATGATTTATGATTCTTTTTAAATAAAAAAAAAACTAAAAAATGGGAAAAAACCGGTCCGGCCCGGTGTCCGGCCCGGCCCAGGCTTCGGTTTTGCCTAGCCCGGGCCCGGTTTCCTGGGTCGGGTCGGGCCGGGCCGGGCCGGATGGACACCCCTAAACTTGCCCCATTCATGCATTCAAAAAAGTAAGTCATCGGTGGGTCATAAGAAAGTGTTAAAATCAAAATTGAAGAGGCCAAGGAATGAAAAATTCATGCGAGCATCAAATTTTTTTTTGGTGTTATTATGAACGCACACAAGCTTATGGAGAAGTTTGATCAATTAAAATCCCACTATTTGCTTGAATGGGACTGGTGGCTTGCTAGCTGCCAACCACTCAATCAGCTCCATCTTTTAGCTCTGAACTCTAGAAGTTGACAGCTCCCAGCCTAACCCCTAATCTTCATTGAACTAGTACAAGAGAGAAAACTCTAGGTTATGGAAATTAATCCAAAGCCGAAGGGGGAGTTGTGATGCACGACAACGAGTTAACCTACTCTAAACTACTACAACGAGTTAACCTACTCTAAACTGCTCACATAGGATCACTCATTTTCCATCTTTCTCCGCGGTCTTTCTTCCTCCAAACTAATTTTTTGAATTAACTTCATAAAATCTAATAACACCCTCAAATGCTTCAACGTGCGTTTAATCAAAGAAAAATTAATGATGATAAGTACTGAAAAACGAGTGATCCTATGTGAGGATGAACTCAGTGAATTCTAGGAAGGCCTCTTAAAATGTGAATCAATGGAATACGTATCCCATCCAGAGCTCATCACAGCTTTAGAGTTTCAGTGCAACAAAAGAGATTTTTAAGATGATATCGGCATAATTCAGATTGACAATCTCATAAAACCAAAACAATGCTACGAAAAACAGTCCAAGTTTTAGAGTCTCTCCCCTTGTGAGTAACAAGTGATAAGTGTTTAATAAAATCATACAATGGAAAGGACTCTTAAGAGAGCCATATATCAAAAGATAAACAGATAAAAATTGATCAAGACTGGAGACCTATTGGCTATTGCTCTTCCAAGTCCGAAGATGAAGGCCCCTCTTACCCTAACAGAGGATAAAGCTTATGCCTGCAGGTAGAACACAGCTATGATCATGGCTCGGCACCAGTCAACTATGAGAATGAAATATCAGGATTTTATAACTTAGCAGATAAGTTGTGAAAATTGATCGTGCCCAATAACATTTGCAAGCGATCATCAGCTCACCACATACGCATGGCATGCATATGCGTAGTCTCTAGATACACGCATGATGCATCGCCACAAATGTATACTGGCACCGGAAAAGGTAATATGTATCATGAAATAGGACGTCTGAAAAAAATAAAAATAAAATAATGCTATGTATGGATGAGCAGAGTTGGTTGCATGAGCAGGAACACACATCTTATGAAAAGAGTAATTATTTTTCAAGGAATATTCAATCAAAAGTTGAAGTAGAAAAATGAAATAAGATGATAGCATCTTGTTTTCAACGCCGTGTATGTTTCTAAATACAGAAAAATATCCCTGGCTTCATTAGTGGGAAAAGAAAATCTTGAGTAAAACTGTACAGTTCCATGCAAAAAGCTCAGCACAAATCTTAAAATTTAGCCAGCAAACAGGGAGGGTACTCTCACTCTTCTATTAGCAAATCAGTTGGTAATTTGATGGTATTAACTATCCCCCATTCACTGCCCATAGTCATTTGGCATGTACACTTCTAAAGCTGAGAAATGTCTACCCCAAAATAGCAAAAAAATGTGAAGAAGAAAAACAACTACACTACAAAACATGGGCACAACAATAGACAAATAGAGAAGTTGGCACAAAAATAGACATACATAGGTTTTCGTTGTTGCTCCCTGTTTATGAGTTTAGAACATAAAACTATCACATTCAACCCTCGTCTTAACTTCAGAGCTTAAGCACAGTGGAAGAGCACTTCACATGGCAATGAAAGCGCTCCAGATTCGAATCCCACCAGCAAAGAACTTAAATGGATTTATCAAAAAAAAAAAAATCGCTATGCAGGTCCAGATTTCAGCCAATGAAAAGGGAGCTCAACTTGCAGGGCACATTAGAATATAGAATGATAACCCTTAACCCCCCATCATAACTTCAGAGTTTCGGTATAGTGGAAGGGGCAAACATGCTATCATCAATTTGGAATAGACTCAGAGATGTTACACTTTTGAGTGGCAAAAGTTTGAAGCTAAACATACATCATATATGCCAAGGAATCAAGTGCTACTATCAGTAACCACACAAACAATTACACATTACTAGCAATATGCATAACCACATAGCATCCCAGGATTCCCTGATGAGCGGGTTTCAATCCTCTCGAAAAATACCCATTAGTTAGGTTACACGTATTGTCAAAACCCTCCTTGACCTGAGTAGTGAAAATCCCAACCAGCCCATTCTATCTCACACAAAAACATATAAGTAGTAATTACCTCTTACTATGCTTCTAACTACCCATATAAATTGCCAAACCCTTGAATTTAAACTTCACTAGTAAATTCTGTGCCTTCTTTGCTAAATTTCATTTATTAATTTTACTACACGCACCTTTCCAAATCTTTACTACCTCTTAAACACCACCTTGTCTCACCAAATATTACACCAAATACATAGTTGTTTCATATGCATAACTCAACCCTATATGGACACTACATGTTTAGTTAAATGTCACAGTCCTTTGCCGAAAGATAGAATGAGCAAGTAGGGGCGAAATCTTGAAACGTAACAACCCATGCTATGTCATTTCTCTCATGATTTAGAAAAGGATGCAAAAATCACAGAACCTCAATAGAAAGTTCAAGATTTAGATACTGAACAAGAAATACATTTATTAAAGATATCGTTTAGCAATTTTGGTCTCATTCTTTATCCGATATACCTTTAAATTGTGTGATGTCAAGCAAAGTATCAAAGGAGTTAAAGAGATCATAACAATGAATATCAGAATTCACACATCACCAAATATCGACATAATTATGTTCCTCACTTATCTAGAATACCACACAACGAAGCAACTTCACTTACATGAATGAGTATAGCATCGATTCAGGTCTTTGAACATGTAATTAAATTTCAAATTGTAATTGACAATGCATACTACTACCATGTTTGGCAACTTTGAACTAGAGTTCACAAGGATTTTAATCCACAAATGGATTATAATCCATGTGGATTATAGTCCGTAGTGTTTTGGTAAATTTAGTGTATTATAATCACTTCTAATAGTAGAGTGTTCGGCAAATAGGTGGATTATAATCTATGTTGTCAAAATGACGAAATAGGACATGGCTTATAATCCACCAAAAGGGCATGGCTTGGAATTTATTGAAATAGTGATGGATATACGTCTTTTACTTGGTCAAACCTTGTGGCTTATAATCCACCAAAAATAAGCTAGGACGCCCTAACTTATTTTTGGGTGGATTGTAAGGGGGTGTTTGGTTCAATTTCTACAAATTATAAGAAATGTTTTCCACCCAAAATATGATTTCCTTGTATTTCTTAAAAAAATTATAGGAAAAGTTTTGAGAAGTCAAAAAGTACAATTTTTTTTGTTTTTTACTTTGCTTGTTTGGTTCAAAACAAGAAAATGACCCATAACTTTATAGAAAATAGCAAGATTTCCTATAATTTGTAGAAATTGAACCAAACACCCCCTAAATTATAGAAAAGTATCAACTTTAAAATGTCAATATGGTGTCAGATTTCTAAGTGATTTTCGTCCATTTTGAGAGGAAATTGATTTCTATAAATTTTGGTATTTTTTTGTACTTTACAGAAACATTTCTATAAACTTTTTTGAACCAAACACAATTTACAAAAATCTATAGAAAATATTTAATTACAAAATTGCCATTATCAGATATTTTGAGAAAACTTTTCTATAAAATTATCCAACAAAACACCCCCTAAGCCAAACTAAGCCACTTGCCAAACATCTCAACATGGCTAATAAGCCACTTTGACCATTTACCAAATATGCTATAACATGTCAGAGAAATCATGAATCTCAATCCTTATAGTTACATTTAAACACATGATAAAACATGATACTCTTTTTCGATTCCTACATGGGTTGAAATCTGAAAATTGTCCTTATTACACAAAATATCTAAATTGTTAACATAAACTTCTAGTCATCAAGCAACACGATAGTCACTTTATGAAAATACCAAATTCATTACTATATTGCATCATATCCTCGTAAAAATGCAACAAACACAATTACATCCAAAAACATTAATCTTCATTATAAAAAGGATAGAGTAATCAATAAACAAGGTAATCAAGACCTTTGTACCTCTAGAAAGCCAAATCTCAAGCTTCCACAACCTTCTCATCCTCTTCACCGCCATCATTCTTATCCAACCCAACAATCTTCTCCAACTCCAACCACCCGCCAACAAAATCCTTCTCAAACATCTTCCTCAACCCCGTAACCACCCTCTTCGCGGCCCTCACCCTTTTTGCCTTCACCAACTTTTCCACCAAAATCTTCACCGCCCCAAGGTCCGGAACCTTCTTCTCCTTCAAAGCATCCCCGAAAACCTCCAGCCCCCCATCCAAATCCCCCTTCTTACACAGCTCCATCATATAAACCTTATACGTCCTATAATTCGCCTCACACCCTTTTCCCCCTAACCCCTCATAAACCTCCCTTGCTTCTTTGAATTTCCCATTCTTACAATAACAATCAATCAAGTAATTATGAGTAATCGTGTCGGGTTTTAACCCGTTTTCCTCCATCTCCTGAACAATCTTCAAAACTGTTTCGGGTTTCGATTTCGCTAAAACCTTGCCCATGATTCTAACATTGTACGCAGCCGCATCAGGGACCAACTTCTTATCCTTCATCTCCTTCCAGAGCTTCTCCGCCTCTTGCGGCTTCTTCTCTTTGTAGAGGGAGTCGATGATGGTCGTGTAGGTAACGGTTGTGACAGGTATGCTCTTGGACTGCATTTCTTTGAGGGTTTGGATCGCGAGGGCGGAGTTGCCGGACTTGCAATGGGACTTGATCAGTAAAGAGAAGGAGATGTAGTCGGGGACGATGGAGGGGTGGGATTTGGGGAGGGAGAGGAAGAGCTCGGGGACGGAGCGGTAGAGGGAGGGGTGGTGGGTGAGGGAGGAGAGGAGGGAGTTGAGGGAGAGGGAGGAGGGGGAGGGGATGGAGGAGAGGACGGAGAGGGCCGAGTCGAGCATGCCGGAGGAGGCGTAGGAGGAGGCTACGGAGGAGAGATGGGGCTCCGTCTGAGGGTGAGGGGGCCGGCGGAGGGGCTCCAGGAGGGAGGTGATGGCGGGGAGGTCGCCGGAGCGGACGAGGCGGCGGAGGGTCGGGGAGAAGGCGTGGGTTGAGGAGAGCGGGGAGGCGGCGGCGGCGGCGGCGGCGGTGGAGAGGTGGCGGAGGTTTCGGCGGAGGGAGGCGGAGAGGAGGGCCATTTTGTGGGGGTTAGGGTTTGGTGAGAGGGAATTTGGGAGTGAGCGAGCGAGCGCAGGAGGGGGTTCAGAGAGTGTAGTTAGGGACAAATTTTGAAAACCTATTCGTCATAACCGACTTAGTGAGCCTAGACTGGTTTTGATAAAAAAAAAAACTCTAGTACTTTACGGAACTTGAAGTCCCGTGAAGTTTAGTAGTCATTTAATTAAGCTGCGTAACTATTTAATTAAGCTGCGTGATTTTACGGGGCATCAAGTCCCATGAAGTTTATTTTAACTACGAAACTTCACGGGACTTCATGACTTGAAGTCCCGTGAAGCTTTAGTCTCATTTTTCAGACAAGTTGCTCTCTGGATAATGCAGCGTGTAACTCCACGGGACTTCAAGTCCCGTGGAGTTTGGCTTTGCCTATATAAGGCATAGTCGAGAACTCAGGCCCACACCCACACCCACACGCGACCCCCCACGCAACCCAAACCCTAGCCCATTGAACCTGAACCCGCCGCCCCTCACCGTCGCCGCTGGCCCTACCGCCAGCCCCCACCGGACATCACCGCCGTCGTTATCGCCGGAGTTCACCTGAAATTAGGGCATCGACAATTTTAAAGTAAAATCTTTAAAAAAAAGTCCTCCTAATTTTTTTTTATATTCTCATATTACTGGTGAAAAATTAGATTTGGAAATAATTTATGAATTATTTATGAATTTTGTGAATAAAAATTAAATAATTTTGTGTATTTGGAGGGGAAGTTATAAAAAAAGAGTAAAAGTTAGTGTTACTACAAAGGTTTGACATTTGGTTAAAATTATGAGTTTCTAAAATCGATATAAGAGATTTAATGGTAAGTAACATTATTTTAAGTTTTTCGTGTAATATTGATATTGAATTTTTTACTGTTCAATGGTAACAATGAACGATCAAATCATAATTCTTTATTCATATGATTGAAAGATTAACTATCTCGAATAATATGCCCATTTATGAAGGAGGTGTGATGAAGCCGTTGTTTATATCAAAATCGTGTACTTTCGATGAATTGGTTAATAACTTACACAAACTTACATTAACCAACTCACACAAGTATCACCTTAATGTTATTTGCAATTATCCTGTTGTGGGGAACAGAACAAGCAGCATTCAAATCTCAAGTGACTATGATATGAGTCTCATTGGAGTATTACATGACGAGAAGTGTTTGGTTGAATTAGTTGTTGAAAAACATCAGAGAAATTTGAGCAAATCAGTAAATCACGATGGAATATACTCCCGTATGTTGGAGAATCTTGAAGTTGACTCCGTTGGCTTTTTATCTCCGCAACAAGATGAAGGATGAACACAGTCACAATATTTGAACGGTCCTTCGCATATGGGCACTTCAAATGCCTTCGATACTAACACGACTCATCAAGATGATAATGTAAGTGTCGAATCCAAGGATGATGATGAAGAGGATGGCTTACAAATTAATAGCATGATGTGTTTGATAGTCCGTGATGAAGGGGACAACCATTATATTAACGAATGTTATACTAACAATGAGTATGTCGTGTTAGAGGATCCGCCGACTGATGAACTTCATGGCTGAATTTTAAGAATATTGTTGTAATTCAGTATATATGTGATCGATTGTTGTTCACATATGTATTTTCGTGAGTATTGTTTGATTCATGGCTGAAATTTAAGAATATTTTTGTAATTCAGTATATATTGTTTGATTCATGGTGAAAATTTCATGGATATTGTTGTGAAATACATCTAGGAAAATCGTTGTGTATATAAAAAAACATGCACAACAGGTTGTGCATGTTTTTTAAAACCTGCAGCTTCTCACGGGACTTGAGTCCCGTGAAGTTGCAGGCTAAATTTCCAGAGGCTGAAAATACAGCTCAAACTTCATGAGACTTTAAGTCCCATGAAGTTTTTTGCTTCAAAAATTTTCACAAGACTTGAAGTCTCGTGAAATAATTGTCGCCCTAATTAACGTCATTATAGGATGATAAACTTCACGGGACTTCAAAGTCCCGTGAAGTTTGAGAGTTTTTTTTGCCAAAACCGACCTAGTTTCAGCCCGACTCAGTTTCAGCCCGACGGCTGAAACTAGGTCGGTTTTGACGAATATTTTTTAGAATATGTCATTTTTTGCAAATATTTTTGTAAGGACAAATTTTGAAAACCATCCTATTTAAAAAAAATCACAAATTCCGACCTATTCTAAAAACATTTGTCAAAACCGACATAGTTTCAGCCGTCTGGCTGAAACTGAGTCGGTTTTGACAAAATATGTTCTGAAACTTCACGAGACTTCAAGTCTCGTGAAGTTTTGTTATATACAAAAACTTCATGGTTCTTGAAGTCCCGTGAAGTTTCGGAAGATTTTTCTTCAAAACCGACCCAGTTTCAGCCGTGGATTTTCTTCAAAACCGACCCAGTTTTAGCCCGACGGCTGAAACTGTTTCACAAATATTTTGTGAATGAGTCAATTTTTGTAATTATTTTCTCAAATAGGATGGTTTTCAAAATTTGACCTTTTTGTAAATGAGTTGGTTTTTAAAATTTGTCATTTTTTTCTTAGCCTATGTTGACATGTCAAATCTGCTTTATTTTGCAGATTAACCTCTCAAATCTACTACTAATTATAGTAGAGAGAATTTCATGTGAATATCCTCACAATATTGACACACCGGCCGCTCTGATAACAATTGATACTAATTGATGAAAAATTAGCGTCGGTTCGAACAAACGAGAGAAGGCAATCTAACAAGATTGCAAAGACTTAAGCATTTATGTGGTTTGACAATCGCCTGTGTCCACATGGAAACATGAGTCTTCTTCATTCTAGAGGTTGCAAGATATAATCTTTCTTACATTCTTGAAAGAAAAAACCCTGCAAAAATCTGACGTGCAGTTCTGCGTTCAGATTAACAAAGTTTCAGAGTAAACCAAAGAACTCTATCAACACATTCAGTTTTGAATACAGGACAAATTGTAGAGGAAAAACAACAACAAACAATTTTAATCTAAAATATTTAGGGAGCAAAAAAGTAAAATAAAAATAAAAATAAATGAATGACCTATTTTTTGCACGCTTCATCATTAACAAGGATCGATCATCACCGATAAATCAGTACTCAGCTTGAGCTGTATCATACATCAAAAAATTTACTTTCAACAATTAACTCAAAATTCTTTCCTCATTAACTTAGGATGATACGAGTTGCCGTGCGAGCACCTTTGATTGCGGAATTATCAAAGGTGGGTTGAGAAGAGGATGACAAAAACACAAACACAATTCAGTATATGGCGAAGGAAATCACCTTCTCTAGATTATGAGTATGAAAAGATTACAATCCCTCTCTCACAATCTCACTAGAATCGAGAACAAACTCTTAATTCTCTCTAAATCCTAATCTCTCTTGATTCGAATTTCTCTCTGATCTAAGATCCTCTCTGATTTAAGATCATGTTTAGAAACCCTAAACAACCCCTTTATATAGGTGTACAAATGTGAATGGTAATTTGGTAAATAACCAGACCAAACCCCAACAGGAATTCGTGTGAATAGAAACCCAAACAAACCAGGAAACTGTCGATGAGTCGACTCATGACTGAGATGAGTCGACTCATAACCTCATATAAGTCGACTCATAACTGATGAGTCGACTGGTCAGAGACTTTTGCTAACAAGGCTTGATTTCGTGAGTCGACTCATGACAGTCATGAGTCGACTCAACCTGATGAGTCGACTCATGTACATGTATGAATTAACTCACGAGCTAAAAACTGGATTCTTCGAATCTACGGCTCGTCATCTCGTTCCACGCTTCCTCCTGCATTCCACTGTACTGTTTTACACCCTTATTCTCATGCTATTATGAGAATTATCTATCCTCAAGCTCCCATGAGGATCGCTAAGTTCCAAAGAGAAGATACACCCGTATCATGAGTCCCCTCTTTAAGAACTTGAAGTCCCGTTCAAGTTAGAACTTTTGCTGAGGAAACTCTCGAGCTCCTCCATCTTTTTTGTACCACCTGGCCTTGCTAGGAATCCGGTCTCGACGTCCGATCGAAAATAACTCATTCATCCCACGTCTCGTTGTAGTCACCTTCCCAACACGCAATCCTCTTTCGATGGCTTTTCTCAAAAACTAATGCATAACGAGACAAACTTCTTGCTTGCATTCACTAGTCTCTTCGCTTGCGTCACCGTCCCCAAGCTTTTCTCCTTCGGAAGAGATGCCGAACGAAATATGAACTTCCCACCATCTTTAGTGAATGTGTACTTCTGAGCCCGCATCTCTAGATTGCATATTTATCCCATAAGTACGGATTGCCCAGTATAATCTGACAAACATCCAATGGAACTACGTCACACGTGACCTCGTCAATATACGACTCATGGAGCGCAAATCTGATAGTGCATTGATCAACTACACTCAATCCCGTCTCCTTCTGAATCCACCCCAACGGATAGGGCTTCGGATGCTTGACCGTTTTTAGACCTAGCTTCTGAACTAAGGCTTCGGATATCAAATTCTTCTCACTGCCCGAATCAACAATGGCATTAACCAAACTGATCTTTATTTGCAACTTGAGCACAAAGAGTTGCTCCCTCGGGTCTTCGTCCTCTTTCGTGGCCTGTTTTCCCGCCATAAGGTTGAGACTGTTATTAGGCTCTGTCATCCCCAGGATCTCTTTCGGACCTTGAGCTACCACGTATGCCTTTTTCTTCTCCTTCTTTTTTAACCCTCTTGGCTTTAGATGATGATACTTCTCCCAGCACCGATCAGCTATGTGCCCTGTCTTCTCGCAGTGACTACAAATCAGCCCTGCTTTCCCTGGATCACCCTTTTTCTCCTCCTTGTGTTTGGAACCACTAGACTCACCACCCATTTGCTTCGCATCTTCTTTTGCCTCGTTGCTCTTCTTCTGCTTGCCTTCGATGGCAATAGCCTTCACGCTCGCCTCTGTAATAGTCTCGACCGTGAATAACTTCATCTCCTTCTGGATATAATCGCTCAATCCCGCCATATACTTTATAAACACGAGATATTCCTCTGTCATAATTTTGAGGACCATCGCCTGCTGTTGGAACTCCGTAGTGTATTCTTGAACGGTTTGATTGACCCTTTGGCGTAATCCGTACCACTTGTACCAATGCTCTTTAAGGAATCCTACTGGGTAGAACTGCTTCCTTAGTAACTCCTTGAACTTGTTTCACGACACCGCCTTCTTCTCCTGCTTGCAGTAGGATTTCCACCACGTCAACGCATGTCCTGAAAGCTTCAAAGTTGCGAACACAATCTTCTCTTTTGACGAATAACCATAAAGAGTAAAATACATTTCTATCCGCTCGATCCAGACATCAAACCTCTTGACGTCAACACTCCTATCATAAACAGGAATCTCTACTCTGAAGTCAATCTTCAGGTTATGGTAAGGATTCTTACCCCCTTGATGCAACGCAGCCTTAATGGTCTCCTCCTCCTCGTCGGAATCTGAATCTAATCTCTCCACATCGGACTCAACAATTTTTTTCAAAGAAGATTCACCTTGTTTTCCACCTCTATGGATAAGACTGACGAGTTGTGTGAGAGTCGAACCTATCGCCTCGATCTGCTTCTCTAATGCATCAATCCTCGCTGAATTGTCTCCTTCAGCCATCTTCTTCTTCCTTAAAATCTGGACTCCTTCCAATGAAATAAGGATCTCGCCAAGCTTCTTGTATTGTGATCGAGTCAGGACCATACACAGGATGCCCCTTCACCGGATCTGATTGCTCTGATACCAACTTGATACGAGTTGCCGTGCGAGCACCTTTGATCGCGGAATTATCAAAGATGGGTTGAGAAGAGGATGACAAAAACACAAGCACAATTCAGTATATGGCAAAGAAAATTACCTTCTCTAGATTATGAATATGAAAAGATTACAATCCCTCTCTCACAATCTCACTAGAATCGAGAACAAACTCTCAATTCTCTCTAAACCCTAATCTCTCTTGATTAGAATCTCTCTCTGATCTAAGATCCTCTATGATTTAAGACCATGTTTAGAAACCCTAAACAACCCCTTTATATAGGTGTACAAACATGGATGGCAATTTGATAAATAACCAGACCAAACCCCAATAGGAATTCGTGTGAACAGAAACCCAAACAAACCAGGAAACCTTTGATGAGTCGACTCATGACTGAGATGAGTCGGCTCATGACCTCATATGAGTCGACTCATAACTGATGAGTCGACTGGTCAGAGACTTTTTCTAACATGGCTTGATTTCGTGAGTCGACTCATGACAGTCATGAGTCGACTCAACCTGATGAGTCGACTCATGTACATGTATGAGTCGACCCACGAGCTAAAAACTGGATTCTTCGAATCTGCGGCTCGTCGTCTCGTTCCACGCTGTTAGACCCTAGAGAGGGAGGTGATTAGGGTCTTATGCTAATCTAATATGATTTTATGCTAATTAAAAACTATTAACAAGTTATCCTAGCAAATATGAAAAACAACAAGATATATAAGCTAGGATAAGCAATATGAACTAATGAATATATCCTAGCAATAAGATATACTATGAGATATATGCAAGGATATAAAAATTAACACAAGGGTAAAATAAACATTATACAAATGTGATAGGGAATATGAAGAGTAATACACAAAGGCGATATAAGATATGAACACAAGAATAAGTGCGCCTATGCAAACTCAAACAAACGATATGATCACGGAGTTCGGACCTTCCGTCCTACGTCTCCGCTCCCCACTCCCTGAGAGAAATCCACTATCACGATCGGGTTTTCTACGCTCACCCGAATAATGTTTACAACCACACTATGTCGGTTTTCAACGCTCACCGATCAACGTGCAAAATCACTCACAATGTTGGTTTTCAACGTTCACCGATCAACGTATACACTCATACTCACAATGTTGGTTTTTAACGTTCACCGATCAACGTTCACTCATCACATTCGGTTTTCTAGCTAACCGAAAACTTTACAATCTCACAATGTATCAAACAATAAGTTTGTTCTCTACAAAAGATGAGAACACAATTATGCTCACTCTCAATTGTTACAACTCCCCACAACCTAATTATACAATGTATGTAAATACAATAATCTCAATGATTGTGTGTGTAAGCAATGAGAAAATAAAATCAAATCTAAACTCAAATAGCAAACTAGCAATAATAAGAATATGAAAATTAATAATAATATTGCTAGAGAAGAGAGTTAGAAAACTTCTCTATAAACACAAAGAGAGGATGATGAGATATTAAAGATGAACTCCTCAACAATTGATGTAAGCTCCTCTTTGTAAAGGTAAATCCCAAACTTAAAACAAACTAAACAAACTTAAACCCTTGTTAAACATTGTTTAAAAAACTTCTTGGGTTATTCTACAACTGAGGTATAATGGGGTATTTATAGCCTCCCAAAACCTCAGCCAAAAACCCCAAACAAAAGACCAAAAAGCCCATCCTCAAACGGCTCTGGAAACTAGCCGTTGAAATTAAAAAGACAATGCGACGGTCGACTGTGGGAAACTCGTGGTCGACCGCGAGCAACTAAAAGGCAAAACTAAGGTTTTGAAAAGCTGACGGTCGACCGCGACGGTCAACCGCGAAACTTTATGGACTGCATACGGTCAATCGCCACGGTCGACCGTGAGCCAAGAAAAAACATACTGAGTTTCTAAACTCAGGGGCGGTCGACCGCAAACTGACACATGTAAAAAATCTGATTTTTTGAATTTAAAACTCTGTTTAAAATATTAAATAAATTCAGAAAAATATAAAACTTTAGGAAATGATTGTAGACATGATAATATACATGGTACAAAAACTGGTTTTCAAAAGGACTTACCAAATATAAAATATCATCATTTTATAAAATAATCCAAAACATAAAAATGTAAACATATGAATTTTGACATTTTGGCTAAACCATATTTTGAAACAATACAAAATGATTTTATAGACTTGAAGAAAGATGTAAACTATTGTTATGAAGTCTATAAGCAATGAATGTAGTATTTTATCAAAATACACATATAATGCACTAAAACATGATTTCATTGAACTAAATATTGATGAAATCATATATATGCATATAAGTATGAAACAAAAATATGTTTTCTAATTATATTAAATTGTTTCATATTAAAACTTAAAAACTATCAAACCAAAACATATATGTATATATATAATTATATATATACAAAACCAAAACGTGTATGTGTGTACATGATTGAGCTTAAAGTACTAACACACATAATATAAACTCCTAAACTAAATTACCCAAGCTTGATGAAGGTCTTCAATGAGCTCAACTTGGTACACTTGCGGATGAAGCTTGAACTTGGATCTTCAACTTAAATTTGTATGGGCTTCAACCGCTATTCCACCAACCTCCTTTGGATATGTTCGTTGAAGCGCAATCCATCTAACCTCCAATTCGTTGTTTGCCTAGAATAAATACGAAAACACAAACACTAGACAAATAACATTAGAAGTAAATTGTTTGTTAAACATCATTAAAACAAGAATGCTAACACACGCTTCCTCCTGCGTTCCACTATACTGTTTTACACCCCTATTCTCATGCTATTATGAGAATCATCTATCCTCAAGCTCACATGAGGATCGCTAAGTTCTGAAGAGAAGACACACCTGTATCATAGGAAGGGAGCTCCCATCTATTCTGCATCTTATTCAGATTCCCCCCAAATCCTTGCAGCATTATTCATCTGTTAATCTCAAGATCATCAGTAGCATTTCTCTTCCCAGAATCTTGATCAAATGGTGAAAAAAATAAAAATCTAAAATGTCCTTGAATACTTTTTAATCTCGTATAATATAGAAGATATCGAAACGAAATCCTTGTTCAATGCAGAACCACCGGGAATCCCCTTCACAAACTCAGAGAGCCGAGTATAATATAGAAGAAACTGTGTCAATGCCGGCTTGAAAATATCCATTCCACTCAAAAAAATTGCTAAAAGAAGTAATAATGTCTTTGTGCATCAACTCTATGGCACTCTTCCATCTGCTTGCAAAATCCTTAACAAAGGGTTCAACATCAGAGACAACAGGCCTTTTTGCGCTAGGACTCATGTCTTCGCCTGTTATATAACTTGATAGTTCAAATGGGGGGAAGGAAAAATAAATATATTCAACTTTCAGATATAACAGTAAGGGTTTTTCTCATAATGGACCCTAAATTATTTCGTAAGTGTAAATTATATCCGCAAATCTCCATATTTCTATTTTTTTTACTGTTTGGACTCCATCCATACCAGAAATTAATAGATTTGGGGGTGTTATTTAGAAATAAGAATATTTGGGGTCTAATTTAAAATTTAAGAAAGAATTTAGAAGTATAATAGGGAAAAACTCTAGTTTTAGAGGGGAAGAAATTTTCAAAATCAACCCATTCCTAATTTTATTCTCAAAATTCGACCCACTTCAAAGTTTATTATCAAAATCGACTCACTTTCTCGTCACGTCAGTCTCGTCGTGAGAAAGTGGGTCAATTTTTTGAAATCGTGATCTTAATTAGTCCTCCTCAGTAATTTGCAGCTAAATTAGTTGACTAATTTAGTCTTCTAACGACCCCATCCTCCCTTATCTCCTCAATCTCATCACCACCTCCAAAACCCACTCTCAGTCTCAAAACCAAACCCTGGCCCTCCTCCGATCCCCCCTTCAAACCGACGAAGGATTTGGTCTGCTCTACACTGTGGGAGTTGAGGTCGGATTGGGAATCGTCAAGTTTTGGTCTTTAAATGAGCGAGGGATTCTATCGAGGATTGGCCCAAAGCGTGGGAGTTGATGATTTGGGTGCTGGGGAATGAGAAGAGGAGTATGGCTTGGAGAATATCATTGGCACTGTCCCTGTTCTTGTATATCACCTCCTCATTGAATATCACATCCCTGCTTCTAATGATCTTCCTGTTCTTCTCATCCCAAAGACAATACCCAAACTTATCAATGCCATATCCAATGAATGTGCACTTCTGTGATTTAGCCTTTAGCTTGTCCCTGACATGGTCACTGATATGAATATATGCCACACAACCGAATACTCGCAAATGTAAGAGATTGATCTTCTTGCCACTCCAAACCTTCTCTGGAATCCCGTAATCCAATGGAATTGATGACCCATGATTAATCAAGTAAGCTGACGTAGCATCGCATCCGCCCAAAATGTCTTAGGCAGACCTGCATATAATCGCATGCTCCTAGTATGCTCCGTCAGTGTCCTATTCATCCTCTCTGCAACGCCGTTTTGCCACGACTTCCCTGGAGTAGTCGTCTCCAAACGAACCCCGCTCAGAGCACAGAACCTCTTGAACTCCTCCAGCTCGTATTCTCCACCATTGTCTGATCTTAAATATTTCACGTTTAGATCTGTCTCATTCTCCACCATGACTTTCCACTTCTTGAAGATCCCGAACACCTCTGACTTGTGCTTTATGAAGTATACACACACCTCCTCGAGTGATTGTCGATGAAAGTGACATAATATGTCGAACCGCCAAGAGAAGACACACTAGCTGGACCCCATACATCGGTATGAACTAACTCTAGCTTCTGAGCTTTAGGTGACCTTCCACCCTTCTGGAAACTAACTCTCTTCTACTTCCCAAAGATGCAGTCCTCGTAAACACCGAATTTCATGGAATCGATGCCGGCTAGCTATCCCAATGAATGTAGAATCTTCATCCCCTTCTCGCTCATGTATCCCAACCTATTGTGCCACAGATCCATACTATCTTTGTCAGCTACAATTGCGAGGGTGTCACTCGCATGTGAGGTGGGGTAGAGAATTCCTGTTTTGTTGCCTCAAGCAACAACCATAGTACCGTTTGAGATCCTCCATGAATCCCCAGTGAATGTCGAAATATAGCATTCTCCTCCAAGCTGACTAACCGAAATAAGATTCCTCTTCAGCTTCAGTACGTGCCTCATGTTCTTCAGATTCCACTTGAGCCCTTCAACTGTATTTACACATCTCCTCTTCCAACAACACTACAACATTCATTATCCCCCCAAGTATACTTTCCCAAAGTTCCATGCTACATAGTTATGAAGAAGCTTCCTATTAGCAGTAGCGTGGAATGAGGCTCCTGAGTCGATGACCCAGGAAGCAGAATCGCTGTCCATAGCTAGGATTAATGCATCCTGCACGATATGAGCCTCCTGCTCATTCACATCATTCTTTTGTGCTTTACAAGCTTAAGACATATGACACTCCTGGCCGTAGTTCCAACACTTCCCTTTGATAGGTCTAACTTTCGAGTTTGACCTCTTCTTGTTTGACTTCGACCGATTCCTATTCTGATTCCCCCTTTTTCTGGCTTCTGTCTCTTTGTTTGAAATTTAGGACTGAACCTGAACCTTCTGATTCAAATAATTTCCTTTTAACCTCCTCGGATAGAATCATGTTAACAACATCGCTCAGCTTCAACTTATCCTTCCCCGCCAAATTGCTGATTACCGTCACACAACCTGCCCAACTATCCGACAACTGTGATACAATCAATAAGGCATGCACTTCATCATCGAACGTGTTGTCTACGGAGATGAGTTGATCAACAATTGTGTTGAACTCACTGAGGTGCATTGTGAAGGAGCGTCCTTCTGCCATCTTGAGATTGAAGAGTGTTTTGACGAGATGTACCTTGTTTGCGGCAGATAGTTGCTCGTACATCTTCGCGAGCGCTTCCATAAGCCCCACCGTCATCTTCTCCTTCAATATGTTGTGTGCGACTATCTTGGCGAGTGACAACTGGATTTGCCCTAGAGCCTTCCTATCCAATATCTCCCAATCCTCGTCTGACTCTTCTTTCTTCTTTCCCTTAGCCTTGCCCATCGACGATCAATACAAGTCCTTCTAGTACAGATAGTCCTCTAGTAGGCAAAGTCAGAACCGTCAAACTTCTCAATCTTAGATTTGCTTTCCTTTGCCATGGATCTCTCACAATCCTTTTGAATAAAGTTCTGATACCAGTTGTTGGGGATTCAAAACAATTAAATCGAACGTTTTCCCTTATGGATCTTATGTTTGAGAGTAGGAAAGTAGAAAAAATCACAGCAAATAAAAGATAAAAACTTGCAGGATAGTAAACAAGAAAGAATACACTAGATTTAACGAGGTTCGAGAATCGTGCCTACGTCCTCAGGAGCCACACCATACAATTTTTTGATTAATATTGAAGAAGATTACAATGCCCACAAATAGGAT
>BQKN01065035.1:645780-705869 GCA_022839385.1 Asparagus kiusianus
ATATATATATAAACCAAAACGTGTATGTGTGTGTATGATTGAGCTTAAAGTACTAACACACATAATATAAACCTAAACTAAATATACCAAGCAATGATCTTCATGACGCTCGATCTTGGTAACATGGATGAAGCTTGAACTTGGATCTTCAACTTGAATTGCAAGGCTTCAACCACTATTCCGCCAACCTCTATTTGATATGATTGTTATGGCACAATTCCATCCAACCTTCAGTATGTTGTTTGTCTATAATAAATAAAAAATCACAAACACTAGACAAACAACATTAGTCGTAAATTATTTGTTAAACATCATCAAAACAAGAAGGCCAACATAAAGAAGTCTTGTTTAGTAAAAGTCAAATATATACTTTACTAATTACATGATATGCTGTATTAACTGCTTGAGTACAAAAGTGTTTTGGCAATTGATTCATTTAATATAATCTTAGCCATTTCTTGTAGGGTTCGATTCTTTCTCTTGACTACCCCATTTTGTTAAAGAGTTCTAGGAGAAGAGAACTCATGTAAAATTCCTTTTTCTGAGCAAATTTTTTTAAAAGAAGCATTTTCGAATTCTTTTTCATGATCTGACCTTAAGGTTCGAAATGGGATTTTTGATTCTTTTTCAATTCTTTTTGAAAGTTTTTTGAATTTTTTTAAAATTGCCACTCGTATTAATTAGTGTTAGGAATATATGGTTGAATATATGGTTAGATATTATTCTTATTCATACCTTGTATAGGAGATTATATACCTTATTAAGACGGAGAATATGCTGGAATAATTATATTATTCCATACTATATTTGCACAATGTAACTTGTATATATTCATGGTTCATGAAGGAATACAATCAAGCCTTCCTGCTTAATAATTCTTTCTCAATTATCATGGTACCAGAGCAAAGTTGATCAAATCAATCCTAACCATCCAATTGATCAAATCAATCAAACTCTAGTCTCAAATCCCTAATTTCAACATCAGCCACCAAGTTCGACTAGGTCGGAAAGCTGCTCGGTGTTCTCTCGGGTCGTCATCCTCATCCTCACCTCGCCCTGGTCGACCTAGTGACCGTTGGTGGATCTCTGCCACGACCTCTGCTCAACCATCGTCGGATTCCACGAGTCACTGGCGCTGCTCGTCGTTTGATATAACGCCTCTCGCCGGTGACCTCATCGTCGTCCCTAGAACGATTTGTTGACTCTTGCCACAGCCACCGTGCCCCCGTCTGATTCTCTTTTTAGATCCGACATCATCACCTCCGACAAAGGCTCCACCTTTTTGATCAGATCCATTGATGATCCGTTCAAGCTCCCAACCACCGCTGAGATCGTTAAGAACAACCTCCGATCTCACCGCTCAATCTAATTTCTATCAATTCATCAAAAACTAGCACCTGATACAGGAGAACCTTTGGAAAATCCCACTCGGTATCGTGAAATTGCTGGTGCTTTGGTGTATCTCACTATTTCTCGACCAGACATTGCTTATGTCCATGTGGTGAGTCAATTTGTTCAGTCTCCTACCTTAGTTCACTACGCTACTGTACTTCGTATGCTACGCTATCTTCGTGGTACTTTACCTAGAGCTCTTTAGTTCTCTTCCACATCAAAGCTACAACTTCGTGCCTTCTCTAATTCTGATTGGGCTAGTGACATTAGCGATCGTCGATCTATTATCGGTTTTTGTGTATTTCTTGGTGATACTCTAATATCATGGCGAGCTAAGAAGCAAGATGTCGTCTCAAAATCTAGTGTCGAAGCAGAGTATCGAGCTATGTCTAATACTACCTCTGAGATTATTTGGCTGCGACAACTTCTATGTGACATGGGCATTGATTATCTCTTCCGACACCTCTCTATTGCGACAATCAAAGTGCAATAAAGATTGCCACTAATCCAGTGTTTCATGAGTGCACAAAACACATTGAGATTGATTGTCATTTCATACGACATCATTTTTCAAAGACTAAGGTGATCTCTCTATCATATGTTTCTTCTGAGCTCCAGCTTGCTGACTTTTTCACCAAAGCTCACACCTCTAAGCGTCACAAATTTCTACTTTTCAAACTCTCAGTGTTTAATCCACCATGAGTTTGAGGGGGGGTATTAGGAATATATGGTTAGATATTATTCTTATTCATACCTTGTATAGGAGATTATATACCTTATTAAGATGGAGAATATGCTAGAATAATTATATTATTCCATACTATATTTGTACAATGTAACTTGTATATATTCGTGGTTCATGAAGGAATACAATCAAGCCTTCCTGCTCAACAATTCTTTCTCAATTATCAATGGAAAACAACCCATGTAAACCTAGAGATATCATCGACCACTACTAAATAATATTTCTTACCACTACTGAAGAATAACTTTGTTATAATAGATTATTGTGCATGACACCGACATGTGAGATGTGGTGGTAGGTCTCAACACCCGGGAATGGAGATTACCCGAGTGAATGTTATAAGCACACATTATGATATGTGTAGCACTAGACCGTATTTGAATTTTCTAGGATAAGAAAAATAGATAGTAAATGATACAAACTCTAGATATAAAATCAGATTGGAAATTAATGTACACGGACACACGATTCACAATGATCACAACAATATATTAATTTCATCAGTTAGTAATTAATCGTACTAACTAAGAAACCAAATCAATCTAAGTACTTCCCCTTTATTTTAATGTTATTACACTGAATTGCAAACATGTGCTTTTAGTAATTTGGATAGAAGAAAACTGAGATAGGGAGCACATGTATATATTTACGCCTAAAAAAGATTACCATGACTACATGCATATATTATTTTCATACGGAGAGGAAAATCTTCAATACTTTTACATCTCCAATAATTAATCAACTAAAATATAAGAAGAGAAACTTCCAGAATTAGAGCTGCTATTGAGCAATAAAGTACAGTTTTTTCTCAGTTTTCCAGTAAATTAGGGGTCAGTTAACTTCCTTCTTAGTTTCTCTATTTTGATTATCTCTTCCCATTTACTCTGAGCTTTTTGATCCAGTTATAGTATTCAAGGATGAAAAGGACCAAACATTGGAAGTAAACAACTTTTCAATATCTAGTAATTTGTCATGATTATTTCCCTCAAATGTGGATATGTTGCTCTTTAAAAGGTCCTCAAAATGCATCTGCATTTTTCCAGCTTCTGGCCCTGCTTCCTGTTAATAGAAGCATCACCAGAAACTATATTTAGTTATAAGACCTTGGAAGTTACCAAAACAGTAATTAACAATTAGATAATTCTGACCTTCAATATAGAGATTGTCATATCATAGTTATTTATGAGGAAAATTGTTTGCAACTTCAGCCCTGTGAAGGTTTTAGCTAGCTTAACAATCAAGTCATCAACAGCCATACACAACCGTTCCAAGTTCAAGCTACAAGGAGAAAACAACAGAAGATAACTTCCTTTTATCTTGGATCGATCGGAGAATTACCTTGCAAAAGGCTATTATCCCTCATAAAAGAATAAATTAATAATTGCACATAGACCCTTGTTATATCATTACCCTTGTAGTTTCATTCTTGCAGATGGACTCCCTAGGTCTTTCTTTTTGACTCTTTTAACCCGGGTGAAACTTTGGCAGATATTGCCCCCGGATGAAATTAGTGAGTATATCTGAGGCTAAAAGAGTCAAAAAATTTAATCCAGGGGGTCTATCTGCAACAATGAAGCTGCAAAGGTAGCGAGTACTTCAAAACAATGATACTGCAGGGGTTCTATCTGCAATTAACCCTTTTAGTACTACACCCTGGTGGTATCCTCTTAATTTGGGGCAGAGGTTTTTTACAAATATCCCAGTCAAATATACATAATTAATAATTATTCGTCTAACCTGACCATCTCCATTTTGTACATTGAGGTGAACAAGTGAGGCAGTGAATTCAGCATAACGCCTCATTACGTATAGTGAGGATGAACATCGTTTTCCCATAGTGTCCTTACTTCGGCATTACGTAGACTGTTGATATGCATGTCAAATACTATCTTGAAACGAGGCCAAAAAGAAATGTTGATCGACCTGCTCAAATAGTTAACAAATAGAATTAAGACCAAAAACTTCCCAAAAAGAAGATGACAGACAAAGGTAAGCTCTAATAGTGAATTTGTACAACTATAATGTACTAGATTTAGGTTATGACAATTCTTGAAATATGGATTATATTTACTCCTTTCATAGTTGCTAGATAATACAGCATTTATCTTTGTAGTGAAGTAAGAAAGGCCGATATTATTATTCATCTAATCCTAATCTCTCTCTTAATTAGAGATTAGGAGGATATTATAAAATAGGTACGAGATAAAATCATATCTAATTGCATCTCATAATATCTCATAATATCTTATAATATCTGCTAGATCTAAATACTAATAATATCTAACACCCCCCCTCAAGCTAGAGCAATATTACTATATATGTCCAGCTTGTTACAAATTGAAAATAAAATAACTAGTTGCTAGAGTTTTGACAATGTCATCTTTGTTTGAAATACCTGAAGACATAAGCAATCAGGAAGATATAGTAACAACAAGAAGAAACCCTAGACGGGTTAACCAGTAGAGAGAAACCCTAGGCGGGTCAGCCAGTAAAATTTTGAAAAACAGTGTCAACTATATCATGACAGAATCATGAAAGTCTTAGATATTGTTGGAAGGTGATGATTGAGCAAGTAGTCTCTCTACTTGCCAAAGTTGCAGCTGAGAGGATTCAAATTCATGTAAGTTTTTGAAATTTGATACACGGACAATATGACATTTTCCTAGATTCATTGCACCCCTCATGGGAAACTTGTGAAGTGCAGGAAATAATTCAGTTCTGACTAGTTTTATGCTTTGATGACAGAAAATTTTCCTAGTGCCTTTTTGTTGGTTGATATGGACTAAAATCTGCAACTGCAGACTTTTCTCTAATGGTGATTGCTCATATACACTGTTTTACTTATAACTTGATGGGCTGTAAACATTGAGCCACAGGCCCACAACAATGAGAAGCTAAGGTCGTGTATATGCTAGTATATGCCAATTTCTTCACAATTTTTTTTTTGTCAATTTTAGCCTAGGAATCATCTAAAGCTAGTTTTAAAAAAAATCATCTAAAGCTAGTTATGCTCGTGTACTTGCTTGAGTTGTACAACTCAGAATAGAAAGAGACGAGTAATACATTGTTCAGTAAGGGCGCGTTTGTTTAAGCTTTTTGGCCACTATATTTTCCCCGAAAGCTGACACTTTGTCAGCTTTTCGGGCAAAATTGCCTCTCCCATTCGCGATTTTGCCCGAAAAGCTGACAAAGTGTCAGCTTTTCGGGAAAAAAACGGGCCAAAAAAATGTAAACAAACGCGCCCTAAGTGGAAAGAAATTCTCCATTCAAAAAATCAAGCCTTTGAACCTTAAAATCCTCCATTTAAACTTAAAATGAGAAATGGCAAAATTTTAATAGTCTTGTCAAGATCAATAAGATTCTATTGAGAGCTGCACTGTATATATGTCTAATGGATTGAGCCCAAACACGGCTTATTGATCATTTCCTATTTTAGTGAAATCCGACGGAATCCCTAAAATTTTGTGAAGATTGTTGGATTTAATGATATCATATTGCTATTATTATCATCTGATTGCTTTCTGTTTTCTCCCCTTTATTAATGAAATAGTATGATCTGATCCCCGAGTTCACAACCTGATGTTTAGTATTAACCAGGCAGGCATTGTCAACATTGAAACCAAGATTTTGGAACATAATCATTCAGAAAATGGAACCCATTCCAACATTAAAAAAAAAAAAAGAAAATCTGAAAGAAGTAGTATAATAATATCCATCTACTCACCCTACATGGTTGCTAAATATTGCTACAAGAAAAGCAAACCAACATCCAAAATTGCTCCGTGTTCGTATTGAGAAAATCCATGGACGTTTCATCCAATCTTAGATTCTAATTTTGCTACCGTGTAAATGAACGAATAATCACGAAAATACTTCGAAACCTTAATAAACACAAAGCCAGCCCCCTATAACCAGGAAAAAGGTAAATCGAAGAAACCCTGGCAATGACGTCTGTGAAAACTAACGACGTTGTCTCGACCTTGCAAGCTATTTGTCAGTGGTCAGTTCTGAAACTGGCTTGAGCTCGTCAGAATTCTTCGTAGGTGAAACTGGCTCGGGATTTTCATAACTCATTGGAAGTGAGACTTGCTCAACATCTTCAGAACATTTTGATGGAGAGTCATGCGCGATATCCTCAGAACCCTTTGGAGTCGAATCTATCTTCACATCTTGCTCAACGTCTTCAGAAATCTTCGGAGGTAAAACTGGATCAACATTTTCAGAATCAAGTCCTTTAGCCGCCTCAGAATGAGAACCTGTTAACCGTTTCGCTTCTTCGACCAAATTCTTCACAACCTGTTCTAGCCCTTCAGCATTGGCAGATGATTCCCCTCTAGTCTCAATGAGATCTTCAGGGTTTGCCATATACTTAGCGATTATTCTCTTCTTTGTAGTGTCAATAAACTCCTCGGTCTTGTCACAAACAGCCTTGAAGGCCTCATACTGATTTTTGAAGTTCTTGAGAGCGGTGTTGGTGAATTCTGTCTTTTGGCCGCATGAAAGCTGTATGGCCCAGAGATATGAGGTTATCGAGTCGATGAAAGACTCGTAGGCTTTCGCCATTTCATCAACATCCTGATCCATGGTAAGCGCGAGGAGAAATTGTTCTCTTTGAGGATCAAAATCTCTATATTAGCTTAAATAGTGGTCTTGAGGGCATTCTTGATTTGAATTCGGATATGGGATTTTCATAATTTTGACAGTCGCATTTGAAAATGGATTTCTTTGGGGTGATTTATTTGGAAAGGAACTGATTTGTTTCCTAGTAAAATAAATTGGCGCAATGAAGGAAATTACGGACGAGTGCCCCAATTTACTGAAGAAATTCTATGAATAAATGCTGAGAGGGATTATGAGAGGATTGGACGGTATCGGTGCAAATTTTGGTTGGCTGAATCTTGACCCGAATGATGGGCTGAATCATAGGATTCCATAATCGAAAAATTCCTCAAGGACCCAAAATATGGGACCAATAGACGGGACAAGTGAGGTGTCCCCCTCCTATTGGATAATGAGTTGGTCATCATTAATGATGACCAACTCATTATCCAATAGAAGGGGGACACCTCACTTGTCCCCCCTATTGGTCCCAAATTTTGGGTCCCTGTAGCAAAGCTCCATAATCCTCTTCGAATTTATAGAATTAATTAATTATTTACAGAGTAAAATTCCATAATCCTCTTCGTATTTAAAGACTGCACAATTAGGTGTGCGCAGTGCTGAGTTCTATATGAAGGTTATCGATGATTTGTATGTAGATGTCGATGCACTTGGCGAGTCGTTTGCGAGGTATTCGGTCAAGATTCATTTCTATGTTGGGTGCATGAAATCAAGTGAGGTTCTATATGGAATTGGTGTTGATCATTAAAGTTTGTGATTATTGATCCTCCAGCTGTTCGTTTAACTTCATCAAGTATTTGATTCGTTTACTTATAAAAAATTGTTCGTATTTCAGTATTGTTGTTACATAGTAGGATTTTCAAATTTGATTTTCCTTGCATTTACGTAGGTTTAACGGTTACTCATTTAATAAGAAACTTTAGAATTGTAATATCTAGCTATCTATCATCTCTCAAGGTTGAATGTTTCTCAAATGAGTTTTAACAAAACATTCAAATATGGATTTTTACCGATTCTTATAGCAGAGGAGTATTTTCTAATTACGACTTAAAATACTATAACAAGATTAAATTTTTAAATCAAATAATTTCAGCCGGTAAACTGAACACTTAGTCAAATATTTTAGTATTTCAGCGAATAACTCGAGGAAAAATGGCATGTGGGTTTGAATTTAGAAAAGGAATCTAGTTGAGATTCGGATTGGATGATCTCATCTGAATACAAACACATGCTATAGTATTTTATTCTACTTTAATTATTTGACTTCAGTCTGTTGTGCCTCGAGAAACCAAAACAATAACCGAGAAAGATAAAGAACCAACCAAAATCAACAGCACAAACAATCAAACACCAGTTTTACGTGGTTCGGCGAGATGCCTACGTCCACGGGGCAAGGAGGGGGGAGTTTTCACTATTAGAAATCAAGAGGAACAAACTAGGGTTACAAATCTCTCATAAACCCTCAACAATCAACTCTCAATCTCTCCAATTGCTCCTAGAATAGAAGCCCAAATAAAACTCTCTCAATCTGCTCAAATTCGTCCTTGCTCTTAACCCTAAAAAACACCCAAAGGGTATTTATACAAACCCAAAACGAAACGGGTCTGAAAACAGACCCAACTTGAATCCGCAGCGGCGGTCGACCGGACCGGTCGATCGCGATCCATCTCGGTCAACCGGCCCGGTCGACCGCGATCCATCTCGGTCGACCGGCCCGGTCGACCGCCCTCCATCCAGCGGCTTGCTCCAATGTCCAGAGAGTCCGTCGGTCGACCGCGGCGGTCGACCGACCCTGATCCAAACGCCCAGTACCAGTTGTGCACGAATGCGGTCGACCGTACCGGTCGACCGCCAACCTGTTTGCCTGAAAAACATGATCCTGAGCACCATCTCTTCAAATCTCCACCTCGGTGAAGATTTCCCAAATCTGAGCCGACACCGAACAAACCAATGCCTCAACTGTTGCATCCAGTACGCCATGGCAACGGACTCATGACAACGGACTCCAATCACAACACGTCGAGACCCAAACGGGAGTGCGAACACTCAACCCCAAAACAACTGTGTCTATTCACCAAATCGAACTGAGCCTACACCGACTACACCAAATGTCTCACTTGCTGAGACCCAAATGGGAGTGCGAACACTCACCCCAAATGTCGATGTTGCTCACCAAATCGGCTGCATCATAAAGACTGCCTACGTATCCTCTCCAAGGAATCAAGCCTTCACGTAGTTCACCAAATGGCCTCCAAAGGCCCTCAATCCAACATGCGGCTGATAGCATCATCAACGACCCCAAACTGAAGTGATCCAAACACCTCCACCTGAGGTGAAACAATGGCCGTATCCAAAACATATCCACCAGCTGCATCCAAATTAACCACCTCATCATCTGCATCTATAAATAAATGACTCCCACGCTGTGCCACCTCAGCTGGAATCCCAACCAATGCAGAATGACCTGGAGTATGTGGGAGAATCCCCACCCAATGTGGAGTGGCATCAACCTCCACCCGCTGCGATATCCCTCTGACCTGATCAATACTCTCCACCTGCCGAGAGTCCAAAGTGACAAACCTGCTCAGAACAAACTCAGAAGCTCCCAACTGATAGCCGAATGAACTCCTGAATCCCAAATGCGCAATCGGATCCAATCTCACATCAACGAGGAGAATTGTTCTCTTTGAGGATCAAAATCTCTATATTAGCTTAAATAGTGGTCTTGAGGGCATTCTTGATTTGAATTCGGATATGGGATTTTCATAATTTTGACAGTCGCATTTGAAAATGGATTTCTTTGGGGTGATTTATTTGGAAAGGAACTGATTTGTTTCCTAGTAAAATAAATTGGCGCAATGAAGGAAATTACGGACGAGTGCCCCAATTTACTGAAGAAATTCTATGAATAAATGCTGAGAGGGATTATGAGAGGATTGGACGGTATCGGTGCAAATTTTGGTTGGCTGAATCTTGACCCGAATGATGGGCTGAATCATAGGATTCCATAATCCTCTTCGAATTTATAGAATTAATTAATTATTTGCAGAGTAAAATTCCATAATCCTCTTCGTATTTAAAGACTGCACAATTAGGTGTGCGCAGTGCTGAGTTCTATATGAAGGTTATCGATGATTTGTATGTAGATGTCGATGCACTTGGCGAGTCGTTTGCGAGGTATTCGGTCAAGATTCATTTCTATGTTGGGTGCATGAAATCAAGTGAGGTTCTATATGGAATTGGTGTTGATCATTAAATTTTGTGATTATTGATCCTCCAGCTGTTCGTTTAACTTCAACAAGTATTTGATTCGTTTACTTATAAAAAATTGTTCGTATTTCAGTATTGTTGTTACATAGTAGGGTTTTCAAATTTGATTTTCCTTGCATTTATGTAGGTTTAACGGCTACTCATTTAATAAGAAACTTTAGAATTGTAATATCTAGCTATCTATCATCTCTCAAGGTTGAATGTTTCTCAAATGAGTTTTAACAAAACATTCAAATATGGATTTTTACCGATTCTTATAGCAGAGGAGTATTTTCTAATTACGACTTAAAATACTATAACAAGATTAAATTTTTAAATCAAATAATTTCAGCCGGTAAACTGAACACTTAGTCAAATATTTTAGTATTTCAGCGAATAACTCAAGGAAAAATGGCATGTGGGTTTGAATTTAGAAAAGGAATCTAGTTGAGATTCGGATTGGATGATCTCATCTGAATACAAACACATACTATAGTATTTTATTCTACTTTAATTATTTTACTTCAGTCATCAACACGAAGGACATGAAACTTATTAAACACAATTGTGTGAAGAGTTAAAATATCTACTACTTCTAAGTAAAACTTTAAAATTACTATTTATACTATAGTAAACGCTATTCTTGCTATAGTATGATTCAAAATATTAGAGTTATTGTTCATGCTACAAGCCTTAGGCCTACCTACCGTGTGCATTGCATTTTTTGACATAAATTTGTTCATGGTATAGTGTAATTTTATAAATCTTAAAAATACGCTATATGCTATACTTAAATTTTCGGCCCTTATCCGTTGTTCAAGTTGAAAGTAACATTTTTAACCATGAAAATACTGTTCATATCCTTTTTTTCCCCTTCTGGCCAATGATGATTTTAACCTTGGTCAATGATTTCATAAATATAAATCTTTTCTGGCTTTGTTATAGAACATTGATAAAACTTGCTAATTGGTGTATTATTTTGTTAACTAGTTTAGAATTTTACTCTGTAAATAATAGTAAAATAATTATCGCTAAAGTTTTATAAATAGTTATATATAAAATTATATTATCAATTGGGCGACGGATATAGCTTGGTAAATAATACGCGCAGCAACATGCGAGCTTAATACTAGTATTTGAACAACCTTAAGCCATATTTGTCAACCCACGCAAAACTATGTAGTTTTATCCTAGACCATGTTTCAGCTGGGGTAATTGGTTTGACAAAGAACTCGTTTATAAAGTCATATTTTCTCCTAAGAAAAACTGGACAAATATTTATTCGGTCTTTACCAAATGTAGAAGAATGAGACCCCAGTTATTAAGATCAATTTACTGATATTGAAAGAAATGTACATTATTACATTATTATAATCTCACCTCTACCTGTCCGCGTATGTACTTATACCTCATACGTATGCATCTTATCATCTTTTAATTACAAAAAAGGGGTCATAGCGTCTGGATTTGATGGATTCAGATCCTCTGCATTTAGGTGGTAATTGGAAGATATCCAACTACCACAACCTTACCTCTCTATTCTAACTCCAGCGGCTAAGATAAAGCCACATTGGATTTGCACAATCACAATACTAATTTTCACAATAGTAGTTTTAGAGACGATAGTGGTTATGAAGATAATTTTGAGTCCTATGTGGACTCATCTTGGCCTTTGAAATTGGAATTGAAGAATAAGATTGGGGTAATTAGACACTTTCCAAATATCAACTAATTGGGGAGCATCCCAATCCGTAATCTTTCTCAAAAAATCGTGGTTCTAATAAGGTCAGCAATGTGTTTGTTTAGAAGCTTAGAGATTTGAAACCCAAAATTTGGCTTTAGAAATTTGAAATGAATCTTTTCTGTCAACTCGCATTCTCAGCCCACAAGTACCAAGATAAATGGGTGAACAAATGGTTCTTGCAGGCTAGTGTAATGTGTTCTATGTTATTTGAATTTAAATTCAACTCACCAACCATATTACTGTTCTACCAACCCAAAATACTATTCCACTAACCCTTTTGAAGGCTATAAATAGAGGAGAGTGGTGGATGGTTAGATCATATAACAGAGAGAAAAAGAAAGAGAGAGTTGAAGAGAAAACGAAAAAAGAGAGTTTTCTTTGAGTGTTCTCTTCTTTGTGCGAGTTTGGTGAGATATTAGAGTGATCTCCCTTTGTAATCTTCTCTTTTGTTATTAGTGAAGTTCTCTGTTGTTCTCGCCCGTGGACATAGATCATACTGACCGTACCATGTTAAATCATTGTGTGATGTTCTCTTTGTCTTTACTGTGTTTATTCAGTGTTGTTATTCTTTACTCTTATAAAGACATCTTTTGTGTCTGTGAAGCACCCCACTGTAACAAACTGGTATCAAAGCCTGACTTAGAGTGTGTGTATCTGCTTATCATATGCTATGTGGCTGCCACTAAAAGTGGATCATCCACATCAGAAAATAAGTTAGATTATCATTTATTCTTTAAAGACACTAGACACTATTCACAAGCATGTCACTATTCGTAAGTACTATTACTGTTCACAAGTACAGTTACTATTCATAAGTATGGCTACTATTCATAATTACAGTTACTGTTCTAGTAGGCTTCAAGATGTCTTCTGTAAAATACAAAGTGAAAAAATTCGATAGGAGAAACAACTTCATTTTGTGGAGAGTAAAAAATAAGGGCTCTCCTAGTATAACAAGGATGTTCAAAGTCTTGTCCGAAAAGGATAAGTTCTCAGAATCTATGCCCAATGATGAGAAAGAAGAGCTGGAGATGAAGGTGCATAGTGCTATACAGCTCTGTTTGGCTGATGAGGTCCTGCGGGAGGTTGCCAATGAAGATACTGCCAGCTTGTGGCTCAAGTTAGAGAGCTTGTACATAACAAAATATCTAACGAACAAGCTCTACTTGAAGCAATGCCTCTTCACCCTTCGCATGAAGGAAAGTATGCGGATTAAAGATCATTTAGATAAACCTAACACTATTCTTATAGATTTAAAGAATATTGATTTTGAAATTAATGAAGAATATTAAGCCCTTATTTTGTTATGTTCATTACCTCATTCCTATGAGAATTTTGTTAATAACATGTTATAGGATAGAGATATACTTTCTTTGGAGGATATCAAATCAACTTTACATTCAAAAGAGTTAAGGCAGAAAGTGTTTGGCGTAGGAGGTGATGATCAAGCTAAAGGCTTATTTGCTCGTGGTCATCCTGAAAAGGGTGTTGGTGGTAGAGGCAAATCTAGAAATATGTCTGGATCAAAGTCCAGGCTAAAAAAATATTGAATGTTATTACTGTCACAAGTATGGGCATATAAAATCTAATTTTCCAGCACTCAAAGTAAAGGATAATTCGCAATCGAAGTATGGGGAGGCGAAACCTTCAGTTGCTACTATAACTGAAGAGTCTTTTAGTTCACATGAAGTTCTTTCAGATAGTGTTAATACTTATTCACAAGATGAGTGGGTTCTTGATTTGGACTGTTCCTACCATATGTGTCCGCATAGGGATTGGTTTGTCACATATTATTCTATCGATGGTGAGAATGTCTTGTTGGGAAATAATATGCATTGCAAGGCTGTTGGTATCAGATCAATCAAGATTAGAATCCATGATGGTATTGTTAGAACATTGAGCAATATCCGACATATACCAGAGTTAAAGAAGAGCCTCATTTATTTAGAAACCATTGACTCAAACGGTTTTAAATTTTTGGTTGAAGGTGGAGTTTTGAGAGTTAGTAAAGGCTCTCTTATTATGATGAAAGAAAAGAAGGTAAATACTCTCTATGTCCTTGAAGGCAGCATAGTGAAAGGTGCTGCAACAGTATCATCCTCAGATGATACAGATTTTGACATCACACATTTTTGGCATATGCGGTTAGAGCATATGAGTGAGAGAGAAATAGATGTATTGAGCAAACAAGGTTTGCTTTGTGGTCAGAAACTAGTAAGCTAGACTTTTGTGAGCATTGTATTTTTAGCAAACACTATAGAGTCTCCTTTAGTACCAATGTTCACATAACCAAGGGTACTTTAGATTTTATATCTATTAAGATGTTTGGAGTCCCTCGTAGGTTCCATTGATAGGTGGAGCTCGATTTCTGCTAACATTGATTGATGACTATTCCAGAAAAGTTTTGGTATATCATTTGAAGCATAAGAGTGATGTGTTAGTAACCTTCAAGCGATGGAAGGTTATGCTTGAGAACTGTAGGCTGTCTAAAAATCACAATAGATAGTTGATCCACATCAAACTTCGATGATGAGAGTTACAATCAGATGACCTTCATGCTAACAAATGCAAGCTGCAAATGGAGGACTTTTCACATAGATCGAGAAAAGTTACAATTCAACGACACTTCCGGTAACTGATGAAAACACTATTCAGTAGTCTTCACAATCAACAGTGAAGGTTACAATCTGACAACTTTCACACCCCACAACAGCTAAATCGAGGATTACTGAACAACGGTCCTTGCAACGCTCTACAGAAGAGGTTATAAGTCAATCAACCCCTTCTAAAACGCGGAATTCATCCCCGTGCTATGATTCTTGAAATACAGACGACCCTCGCGTTTTTAAGCTACAACTGGCGAAACGTGAGCGACCCTCGCGTTTTTAACGTTCAATCAACACCCAACTCTGCGTCTCAATTCTAAGACGCGAAGTTAGGTCCTGAACGCCAAATTGGGTGTTTGACTGATACAAACATGAGTCGAACGGTTTCAGACATGTTTCCCTATGTTTGAGGAAATCACACCCACTTAGGAGTGGATTTAGAGGGCAGTTACAACATCTTATCCACCTATAAAACCTCAACAAACTCAACCGAGTAGAGGGGGATCTTTTAACATCAAAACCACACGAGGAAGTTCGGAGCTAGGGATTTTTGGTGGGAGATAGCAGAGGCGAATTCTTGGGGATAGAAGATTTAACTCAGATTTAGAAGATCAAATCTCAAAGAATCCTTCAGCAACAGAAAATTTGCTTGGCTATTAACCGAATTTTTGGTTCTAACAACTCTTTTCATAGAGTTCTAACTCGTTCTGAGTTCTAAAAACTCGTAAAGAGTTATTCATCAAACTTCCCACATAAGTTCATTGTTCCCACGAGATAAAAGATGGTCAGATAGTCAACGGAGAGCAAATTCGACGCAAGCAATTGAAGGAGGTACTCCATCGCTACCAAGAAGAACACAGAATTAAACAAAGGGGAGAATCAAATTCATTCTCCTCTCTTTTATAATCGGAATCCAAATTATAATTGAGATCGAAGGAACACAAATCAATTTTTCTTTATTTCTTTTACTGCAAATTTTCCTACAAACAAAAGATGGCGATCTTTTGTTTGTAAAAAAATTTGCAGTAAAAGAAATAAAGGAAAATTGATTTGTGTTCCTTCGATCTCAATTACAATTTGAATTCTGATTACAAAAGAGAGGAGAATAAATTTGATTCTCCCCTTTGTTTAATTCTGGGTTCTTCTTGGTAGCGATGGAGTGCCTCCTTCGATTGTTTGCGTCGAATTTGCTCTCCGTTGACGATCCGACCGTCTTTTTCTCGTAGGAACAATGAACTTCTGTGGGAAGTTTTATGAATAACTCTTTACAAGTTTTTAGAACTCAGAACGAGTTAGAACTCTATGAAAAGAGTTGTCAGAACCGAAAATTCGGTTAATAGCTAAGCAAATTTTCTGTTGCTGAAGGATTCTTTGAGATTTGATCTTCTAAATCTGAGTTAAATCTTCTATCCCCAATAATTCGCCTCTGCTATCTCCCACCAAAAATCCCTAGCTCCGAACTTCCTCGTGCGGTTTTGATGTTAAAAGATCCCCCTCTACTCGATTGAGTTTGTTGAGGTTTTATAGGTGGATAAGAGGTTGTAACTGCCCTCTAAATCTGCTCCTAAGTGGGCGTAATCTCCTCAAATCGTGGGGAAATCGTTCGACTCATGTTTGAATGAGTCAAACGCCCAATTTGGCATTCTGGACCCTAACTCGCGTCTTAGAATTGAGACGCGGAGTTGGGTGTTGATTGAACGTTAAAAACGCGAGGGTCGCTCACGTTTCGCCAGTTGTAGCTTAGAAACGTGAGGGTCGCCTGCATTTCAAGAATCATAGCGCGGGGATGAATTCTGCATTTTAGAAGGGGTTGGTTGACTTATAACCTCTTTTGTAGAGCGTTGCAAGGACCGTTGTTCAGTAATCCTAGCTTTAGCTGTTGTGGGGTATGAAAGTTGTCAGATTGTAACCTTCACTGTTGATTATGAAGACTGCTGAATAGAGTTTTCATCAGTTGCCGGAAGTGTCGTTGAATTGTAACTCTTCTCTATCTATGTGGAAAGTCCTCCATTTGCAGCTTGCACTTGTTGGCATGAAGGTCATCTGATTGTAACTCTCATCATCGAAGCTTGATGTGGATCAGCTATCTATTATGATTTTTAGACAGCCTACAGAACCCCCTCCAAAATTTTTGAAAGTTTACGGTTGGCTGGGACAAATTTTCGAAATACTTTGGATCCTAAAATTTTGTTGATTGATTGCTCACCTTGTCTGATTTGAAGACATCATGAACTTGGTTGTTTGGGATGTTGAAATTCTATTTCCTCGAACCAAACAAGGTAACTCTTGAGTCTTGATGACAATGAACTTAGTCAAACAAGCTAAAGCCCAAGTCATTGTTGATGGATCAAACAAGAACGATGATGACAATGATTTTGTCTGAGTTCTTTAGATACCCCACTAGATCTGCAATGAGGTGTATTCATCGGATTTTGTTTGGATCCTTTAAATACTCCACTCAGTCTGCAATGAGATGCACTCCTTTCTGTAGAGAATTCTTGTAGGCATTGATGAACACTCGAAAGGTAGCTTTCAGTTTCATTGATCTTGATGGGAATGTTAAGCCCTTTAGAAGAATGAGGTGTGCGCCGAATCGCGTCTTTATCAATCTTGGTTGGGATGTTAAGCAACTTAGAAGAATGAGGTGCGCGCCGAATCGTGTCACATCAATCTTGGTTGGGATGTTAAGCCACTTAGAAGAATGAGGTACGCGTGATTCCTGGTTTCATTTGTCTTTTGTTGGGATGTTAAGACACTTAGAAGAATGAGGTGCGCGTCGAATCGTATCTTCATTCGTCTTTGTTGGGATGTTAAGCCACTTAGAAGAATGAGTTGTGCATAGCTCCTTACTTCATTAATCTTAGTGGAATGTTTACCCACTTAGAAGAATGAGCTGTGCGTAGCTCCTTGCTTCATTAACCTTAGTGGGAATATTAAGCCACTTAGAAAAATGAGTTGTGCACCGAATCGCGTTTGACGATTTTAGCGTTGCCGATTGTAATCTGTCTGTACTCATCCAACAGACTTCCCAACGGAGTCATCTATTTCTTCTCGGCTTTGATCACCTTGATGGCCATTGTTAGCTCTTCTTTTATTTATTTGGAGCTGCGTCGTAGCCTTAGTTGTCGAAATGCTGCTATTGTAGTGGTCCAAATGCATAGATGAATTCCGCATGATTGGAACGCGTGGGTGAAATCCGCGCTTGAGAATTAGAACGTGTGGGTGAGTCTCGTGTTGGGAAGTTCAACCAACTCGAACGCTGAGATCGAGTTTGGGCGGGATTCTAGCCTAGAATCCTGTTCCGATTCGACAGCTCATAGCTATCTATAAATAGACTGTTAGGGGTCAAATCAAGAGTCATTCGACTCTTCTTGAAATTTTAACGAAAACTTTCGTTCTTATCACCGGCGAACACTGTGCCTCTCTTTCTTCGACCAAAGTAATGGAGCCTAAGAAGAAAACTGTTTCTCGCTCTTCCAAGTTCGTTGTCGCCGCGACTCAGGGCTCGTCGCCGTCTATATCGGCCGGCGGTGTTGTGGCTCAGACGGGCATGCCGCCTCAACCTCCTTTGATCGGTGGTGAGTACGACTCTCGTAGTTGTTAAACTTGTTGCAGCAAGTTCTGATCTTTGGATCAACGAGGAAACTCGTTTCAAAAAAGCGGGGCTAGGACTCTGTCATTTGATATTTTCGATGCGAAGTTCAATCTCCGCGTCTGAGATTTTTGACGCGAGACTTGATCTCTGCGTCTGAGATTTTCAACGTGAGGTTTGATCTCCGCGTCTGAGATTTTCGACACGAAGTTCGATCTCCGCGTCTGAGATTTTCGACGCGAAGTTCAAACTCCGCGTCTGAGATTTTCGACGCGAGACTTGATCTCCGCATCTGATTTATCTTTGCATTGTCTGACTCTTTTCTTTGTTTTGCAGTGTGTCATACCAGCGAGCCTCTCCCTTTCCGCCATCATTTTGGGCACGAAGGTGGCGTGGATCCAAACATGACATTCAATCTACGCCAAGAACTCCTAGTTTTCAGGATTACCGAGAGGAGTCGTGTGGAAATGATCACCCAGGCTTCTCCTGAAACTCTTCGGATGTTGGTTACGGACACTAAGCTTGAGAACCTGAGCTGTAAACCAATAGTCAAACCAGGATTCCTCTTTGGGGATTTTGTTGACTTTGAAGCAGGTGTCGCTTACGATGGGGACTACAAATGGCTGAGAAAAGTTAGAGACCGTAACCTTTTCTTGCCCAACATGGAGAGAATGTTCCTCCTATCGTACTTCCAATATGCCTCTATCTCCAGGCGTATGCATTGGAACCTTGTCAAGGATCAAGATAGGGTTGTTCTTGGCACTTTAACTTTTCAGGGGGTTCGCACGGTGGGTTATAACAGACAGGTGACGGCTTTAAGACCGGGCTTGTTTGCCAAAGAATATCCAATTGGTGAAGTGGATAGTCCGGCAAATACCTTTATCAAGAAATTTATGACGAAGAAGGGGGAATTTCCTGCGCAAGGATTTAGAACTCCTGGCTGGGTTCATTCTCCAGTGACAGGATGGTGGACTCGGATGACCAACTTTGTTCTGAAGGAGTTGGAGGCATCTCTTACTCGAGCTGGCCTGGAGATTCCAGTACGAGCTACTAAGTTCGGGATCGTCCAGAGTCATTTCTATTTCTTCTCTATTTTAGAGAGATACAACCCCGAGACCTGTACCTTCTTCACCCCGGTTGGAGAGTTAGGCTTCGCCCTTCACGAGATGCATGAAATCTCCGGTCTTCTTCTCGGGGATTTGCCATATGAAGAATTTGTTCCAGGATCAATGAAACTTAAAATTTTGAAGAAAACCAGCCCTGAAGTTTACTCCACTCTCTGGGAAGTCATGTGTCACTTTCATATTTGTATGCAGCAGACGGGGGCTCGAGGGGGTGGTATCAAACAAGTATCTTGGGTGAAATATTTATTTCAGAATTTGACAGACAAAGGAGCTCTGGTGACTAGATTGTCCGCAAGCACTTTGGAGGAGGTTCAAGCCCGAATCGACGCTTCCACTTCCCATTATACTAACGAGACCAAGGAAGATATTTTCCCGGCTCATACGGAGTTTGAAAGCTTCCACTATCAGGCTTTGATTCTAATTTCCGACACGACGCTGTTGGCGGGATTCTTGATGCTATGGTTCAAGCGGTGCGTCATCCCTACCAGACCAATTGATGCTCTGGCTGCTGAGGTGATTTACCCAGCTGTTCTTTTGGTGCACGAGAGGCCCTTGAATCTACTTTATGCCATGGTAGGTTGTTTGCAAAGCGGGTTGCGTGAGTTGGCCCTGGACTTTGTGAATGTTATGGAGGTAGAGTCTGGTGGCAACAAGACTCTCAGGACTCCCAATCCCCGAATACCATTGCCTTACACTTATTTGATGGCTTGGTATGTGCTTCATTGTCCTCCTCTGATGAGTGCAGCCTCACCTCCAGACGACTCATTTATCCCGTTTGCGCAGTGATTAGAATCTGCAAAGTGGGAGGGGAATTACATGGTTAGAATTCGCCAAATCTTGTCACGAGACACTAACTATCACATCTTCCGCTGCTTTCCTGACTTTGAAGGCGGGATATATAGAGCGGAGTATCAGGACGTGTCAGGTCCTAATGGATTCACCTAGCTGAGCGGGGGCGTTTTGCATTGGCTTCTCTCCAGCAGACCAGGCTACTTAATTTTCAGACAAGGCGGCAAATGTTTCGTTGAGCCTTACCAACCCTATAGGTTTGCTCGACAATTTGGGTATGATTAACTATATGTTGGGAACCCTCGACCTCAGCTCTCAGTTGTGAGCAACTTATATGAAGGGGCCAGGGCTTGGTACTATTCCGTTGCAGGTTGTACCGGAGCCGTCTTCAGGCTTCCCCACAAAACACCAAACTCTTACACTTCCATGAGCTTCTGCAACTGGTATTTTGCTGCTTCCCAGACTCCTAATTACAACTTGAATACGTCTTGTCTGAAAGACATCAGACGTATGTATGCTTCAAGAAGGGGGTCAAAGACATCCCGCCTGAGAGGGATTGATGAATTTTTATCCGTTGAGGACCCCTCCGCTGGGCAGGAAGAGGAGCAAGCAGTTGAGCCTGCTCCAATGGATGAACCCCGGGTGGTAAATTCTTCTACAGCCAGGGCAGCTGGGAAGAGAAAGCTCTCGGCGGATGGAGCTGGTCAATACGATAAGCAGATCCGCCGGAAATTGATTGTTGGGTCTTCTCCTACTAAAGGCCCGCAGAAACCAAAATTGATGGCCGACGTTATCCGAGCCGCCGAAGAAGAAGAAGAGCATGAATCCTCGGTTGCAGGTCTGCCACATAAGACTGGACTCCGTTCGCATGGCCCGGCCTTATCGAGTGAAGCTTCCTCTCACTATCCCTCCGAGGATGAAGAAGGTGAATTAATGGCTACATATACAGAATCTGCTCCAATAGCAGACCCTTCTAAAGCTCCTGTGTTAGAACCACAGGACCGTGAAATGAATCTATCACCTCCTCCTTCAGCACTAATGCCATCGGCTGGCGGTTCAGGTCTTAGTCCGACGACGGGACTTATGACTAAACCAGCTGCCGGCACAAGTCTTCCTGAATCTTCAGCTTTACATGATGACGAAGAGGAAGTGGATTATGAAGGCTCTTCAATAGGTAATGCTGTTGATGAACATAGGGGTGATGAGGATGCTGAAGTTGGCAGCATGCCAGGTGGTGGTGAAGGGGACGAAGAGCATGATTCTATGGATGACATCACTGCTTTTGATGATGCTCCCAAGATCCCATCTGATAAAGCATCTGGTTATACTCCTTTTTACATCTCTGGTAAGCCTAGTTCACTTCGAATTTTTTGGCACATTCTTTCCGCGTTCCGACCCTTTTTGCGTACAGGTTCACCTCCTCCCGAGACCACTACTGCTTCTCCTCCTACAGAGCGTCAGCTTGTGCGGGTGTCAGCTTCTTTGCAAGAGCAACATTTGTCCGGTTCGTCTACGGTGACTGCTTCACCAGCAGTATTGCCTGGGACTTCCACTGTGACACTTTCTTTGGAATCGCGACTCGTGCAAGTATCAGCTCTTTTACAAGAGCAGTCCTTGCCTGGCTCATCTACAACAGCTGTTCCGTCTGCATCATTGATGAAGATTTCACTTACACCAACAGAGGCACGGCCGAGCACTTCTCAGGCTAGGGCAATGATGGCTTTGACCTCAAGCCCTTCGCAATTGAATGTTTCGACTGCTTCTGCAGCTTCAGCACCTGGATCACCTGCACCAATCTCCATAGCTAGGGGAGCATCCCCAAATATTGTTTCAAGTCTCGCGGGCGCACCTGAATTTGTTCAAATTTCTTTGGTGTATTTGAACAGCCTCGCGAAGAAAGTAATTGAATATGTGGTGAGTGGTCAGGGAACTTTTAACTCCTTCCGACCTCTTTTGGAGGCAGGCTTAAATGGAGTTAGAAGTGTGGGAAACACTCCGTGGTTCGAGCGTTGTTCCGAGATTATTCTTCGTTTGGAAGAGCAACTACAACACTTTGAAGCCTTGGGTCGTAGAGAACTTCAACCACAAATTATGTCAACCTTGGCCGGCCTTCAAGTTGCAGAAGTGGCTCGTTGATAAGCGATGGAGCGGGACCTAGCTGAAAGAGAGCATCAGGTCGCGGAGCTTTGCGAGCGTAATATTCAAAAACGAGAGGAGTTAGAACTCTTGATCGCTTCTATGAACTCGCTTCGTAACAGACTTGTTGACGCCGAAGCTGAGGTTCTACGACTAAAGGCTGAATTTTCTCGTGAGGAGAACATCGTCAATATCCTCAGTACCCATAATGCAAACGATGCTTTGGAGTATCACACCCAGGCTCGAGCTCTGGAACATGTCAGGAATGAGGTGGCGGCCCTTATCATACCCAGCGAGGAGGAACTACGGGCTAAGGCTGAAGCCATGGTGCGAGCTAGTCACGAGGAGGAGTTAACTGAAGTCAAGACTCAACTCATCTCTTTCGATTTGATGCGCGAGTGAACTTTGCCTTTGTAATGTTCTTTTAACAAGTTTGTCTTGTATCACTTTCTTTTGACTTTCGAATAAATAAATGATATTGGTTTCTCATTGTTTCTTGCATTTGTCATGTTTTGATCACGAGAAATGCCACAGGTGTAACGCTGACTTAGCACAGATTTAGAAAATTCTCTCTATTATCATTTAAGATAACTTCAGGAAATTTCCAACTGCTAGGAATAGGTATATGAACACTTGTTATTCTCATGTAGAAGAATAAAAAAAGTTCAAAAGGATTGGAACTGTTAGAGATATCTTGTTAACATAACAGAGATTTGTGGATCTACCGTTCTGATTGAAAAGAGTTGATAGATTATTTAATCAGAGGTATGGTATTACGTGATGAGGATATTGTAATCAGGGTAATTTTGATGACTTATTGCTCTATTGAGGAGAGTCGATAAGTGGATTTTGTCAGAGGTGTAATTTTAATGTGACAGGAATATTGCGATCGGGGCAATTTAGTGGACTTATCGCTCTATTGAGGAGAGTCGACAAGTTGATTTTTGTCAGATGTGTAATTTTAACATGACAGGAATATTACGATCGGGGCAATTTTGTGGACTTATCGCTCTATTGAGGAGAATCAACAAGTTGATTTTTGTCAGAGGTTTAATTTTAATGTAACATCTGCGAAGAAGATATTTTAGCGTCTCACTGAGCAGAATTGCTAAATGTTTTATTATCAAAGCGGTGAATTGTATCACTCGTGATTTGAACAAGATTTTGAGAATTAGCGTCTCGCTGTGGAGACTTGCTAAGTGTGTTTAACACCAAAGGCGACAAATTTTGGTATTCGTGCTTTAAGTAAGGTTTGAAAATGTTATCGCTCGGTTGAAGAGAGCTGATAAATTGATTGTTTACTACTCTATTGGAGAGAGTTAGTAAATTGATCACGATTTGAGTGATTTTGGGAGACTTGTCGTTACATTGATGAGAATCGATAAGTGGATTTTAACAGAGAAATTATTGCCACATTGGTAGTAATGACGATTAGATTTAATCTCTATGAGGATGATGATCATCTGAGGTGTAATATTAGCCTGATGAGTGTTTAAAAGAGGCATATGGTTTTAACAGCACCTTTGTTAAAAGAATCCATGAACTTAGTGGATAAGTCTCACGGGTAGACTCTTCATTTGGAAGAATTGCAACGCAAGGGTGACTCTTGCATTTGAGGTTCGAAACGCGAGGTTAAGATCCTTCGTAGCGCCGGTCTGAGCCTTGCATTTGGAAATTTAAACGCGGGTATGAACTTCGTGTTTCAGAAAATGGTTGGGATTCTCTCCTAGAATCCTGTGCCATCTTAACAGCTTGACGGCTGTTATAAATAGACCTGAATGGTCATGTCAAGAGTCATTTGACTCTTTCTATATTTGGCCATTTCCAAGAACGAGAACTCTCGTTTGATTTTGACAAGATCTTCCGGCGAACTTCATCTCCTTCGACCGACGACGCCTTCTCCGACCGATTATATCGATGGCGTCACGACGAATGAACTCTAGCTCCCAGAAAGTCGCTGGAGCGACTTCTGAAACACCGTCGGCTGAGAACGCCGACGGTGTTCTTGTTCCTGTAGGAACGTCATCGTCACCATCACTGTCACGGGGGCCTCCCTGTCATGGTAAGTGACGATCAAAATAACTTGCTTTGATAAGTATTCTGAAAACCCTAGATGGGTTCTTGACAACGAGAAAGATGACTCGTTTTTAACGAAAACATGGAGTTAGGACTCCATGTTCATCATAAAATGTGATGTTGATTCCAGCGTTTTGAATTATAAACATGGGTTTCGACTCTCGTGTTTGAATTTTTTTGATACGAGGCTCGACCCCCGCGTTTCAATTTTTTCAACACAAGGCTCGACCCTCGCGTTTCAGATTTATATTCACGTCAAAAACTTGTTTTAGCTACTGATCTTTGCTTTTGACTTTGCAGTGTTCCTCCCAAACGTGCCGCTTTCGCAAGAATATCATTTCGGGTATATTGGCGGACCTGACCCAAACGACGCTTTCAGTCTTCAAGACAGGATTCGATTATGTACTTTCCCTGACGCGGAAAGAACAGATATGATCTGATTCCCCCGATGCTCTTCTCTTAGGGATCTGATCACTGACTTGGACATGGAGACCCCAATCGGTCGTGCTCAGTTTTCTAAGCCAGCATTTATATTCGGAGATCATATAGCAATTGATGACCATCTCATACATGCGGAGGATTCAAAACTACTGGGGAGAGTCGATAACCATTTCCTCTTCCTCCCCAGCATGAAGAGCATGCATCCGCTCTCCTATTTCTTGAATGCAAGCTGTCGTCGGGGTTTGACTTTTGACATAGTCAAGAAGAAAGAGAATGTGTCGCTTGGATTTGGTCGGCAAGCTCGTACACAAATCGGGGGACAACTTAAGGGGTTGAGACCCGACTTATTTGAGAAGAAGGATCTCGTTCCAGAGGTGCCGTGTCCAGCGAATATCTTCATTCGCCAATTCATTACAGCTCATGGTGAATTTTCTACTCAGATGTTCAGATCCCCAGGATGGGTTTGTTCTGAGGAAGGAGGTTGGTGGACCTGTGTGGTTGACTTCGTCGTTGAGGAACTTAAGGAACCACTCGCTCAATCGGGTCTCACAACTCCCGTGTTAGCTACTCGCCGTGGGGTTGTGCAAAGTTATCATAATTTCTTTGCTATGTTAGAGAAATACAACCCGGATAGTTGTACTTTCTTTACGCCTATAGGGGAGATAGGTCTTGCTCTCCATGAGATGCAAGCGGTGTCGGGGTTGCCGTTTGGTAGCATGCCATACGAAGAATTCATCCCCACGACTGAGGAGCTTTCTCTGTTGAGGGCGACGAACCCAGAAGTTTATGCTACTTTCTAGGAGTTGATGTGTCATTTCCATATATGTGCCCAAGTCATTGGAATGCGTGGAGGAGGCATTATGCATACCACATGGGTGGACTACCTCTTTCAGAACCTAAGCCTGAAAGACGTGGTCGTATCTCGTGTTGCAGCCGTTTCTCCTGATGACGCCAAAGCCAGAATTAAGGCTTCCAGCTCTACTTACAAAACGGAGTGTGCGGAGGATGATTTTAAGGTTGGTGTTGAATTTGAAAGTTTCAACTACCAGGCCATAACACCTATTTCTGACACAGCTCTTCTTGCCGGCTTCTCCATGATTTGGTTAAAGCGGTGTGTAGTACCGTCAAAACCAGTAGAGGCGATATTGGCTGAGGTTGTATACCCAGTTGTTTTACTAGCTCATGGGAGACCTGTGAGCCTTCTCACTGCTATGGAAGGTTGCATACAAAACGGCCTCAGGATGTTGACCTCCAAACTTCTTAGCGCCCCAGGAATTAAGGCTACTAGGAAGAAAGCCGGGAAAGTTCCTCAACCACGTATACCAGTGCCATATACATACTTAGTGGCCTGGTTCGTGCTGCATTGCCCTTCATTGATGATGGGAGTATCTGAGGGCGATGACGCTTATATTCCCTTTATACAGAGATTAGAGTCAGCCACGTGGACTAATTCCTATATAATCAGGGCTCGATAGCTTTTGTCTCGAGGAGATAATTACAGAATTTTCTGCTGCGCCCCCCATTTTGACGGAGCTGATGGAGAGAATGCCTGCTTCATGGACGTACTTTTTAAGGGATCGTCTTCTTTGGAAGAGGGCACATTTAGATGGTTTCTTATGATCAGGTTGGGCTATCTGGTCTATTGCTTGTGAGAGAAGTGCATCATTGAGCCTTACACGCCTTCTAGGTTCGCCAAACAATTTGAATATAACCAACTTTATGTTGGCAATCCTAACCCAACGTTGGGTCAAGTTGGGAATTTGTACGAGGGAGCTCGCGCATAGTGCTTCTTCTCCGCTGAAGGGACCCATGCGTACTTTACTTTACCTAACTCGTCACCTGGTTGTTCTACTGTTGCAGATTTTCGCCAGTGGTTTGATGAAGCTTCTCGAATCCCAGAAAACGACATTTGTACTTCGTGCATAAATGAGATTCGGTATAAATCGAAAAGTGGTTCTACCAAGACCCGTTTACCAGGAATAGATGAGTATCTTTCCTGTGAACGAAAAACAAGCGGAGCAGTCGAAGCCCCGAGGGAGCTACTCACTGCTAAAACTTCTGAAGAAGAGGCTCCTACGGGGGCTGAAGAGGGACCGTCAATTGTTGACTCTCCTAAAGAAAAGGCAGCTGAGGAGATTCCTGCAGAAACGTCCAATCCTGAACCCCGTTCTTTGAGGTTGGGTAAAAGGCTCTTTCTGCTGCCGAGGAAGGCGAATACGATAGGAGAATCCGTAAGCGGATACCTATTATTGCCAAAAATTCCAAGAGGGCTAAGTTAATAGGGGATGCGATGAAGTCTGTGCCCACTACGCGTTTAACTGATGGAGAGGACGAAATGCCCCATTCGATCCCTTCTATTCCTGAGGATGCTGGAGCCGAAGAGGTATCGCCTATTGAGGGTTCTGAATCTGCTTCTCTTCCTCTTACTCAGGGCCAAAGCACATATGAAGGTCATCCTTCTGAGGTTGCTCTTCCATTTGCTCAGGATGAATATATGGGTCCAATCTATCCAACCATTCCTCCTCCACGCTCGAGAGCTTTGAAGAAATTAATTAAGGAATTAGAACATTGGATACAGATGACCGTTAATATTGTCAGTGTTGAGGAGGGCTTCCTTTGAGGATTGTGAGCCTATCCTGACCAAGTGCTTGGATAAAGTCAGGGATAAGGGTGATGTGTCATGGACTGAGCATTGTAAAGGGAGCATCATCCTCTTAAAGGCTGAGTTGACAACTTTCAAGGAGCTGCAGCACACCAATCTGGACTTTGAAGTGGAGCCGGCTCTCTCCTTGGCTACAATCTCGAAGATGCATCATCGAGAGATCCTTCACAAGGACTTGTCTGATATGAAGGCCCGCGTATCGATCTTAAGTCAACAGCATACTCGAGTATATATTGATATCAAAGGTGTTGTTTCTGATATTCATGCCATCGAAGAAGATATCGCTCAATTAGAAGCTGAGTTGGAATAGAAGAAAGCCCAGTTGGCTCGATATGAGGATGTTAGAAAAGGGCTTGAGCTTCAAAGCGGACACCTTTATACAGATTTTTGCCGCACGCTTCATGCAGCTGAGCGGATTCGCAGATATATTGTTGCTGCTGCTCCTATTAAAGCGGAACTCAGAAGGGAGATTGAAGAACAAGTCCGAGCAGCTCACCAGAAGAAACTTTCTGCCCTCAAGTCCATGCTAAAATCTTTCAAGTTGATGAAACCTGATGTTTAGATACTGTTCTTGACTAAGAAATTTTGTATCATTTTCATTTTGTTCATCGTCACTTTTGTATTCAAATTAACAATATTAATGAAAATAAGATCATTTTGCCATTCTTCATCTCCTCTGTCGAATCCTATTTCAAGATAATGAAAAATAATGCGAAGGTTGTAAGTGTAGTGTAAAAAATGAAACTCTCTTTATTACTAATTAGAATAATTTTAGAAAGTTTTAGTCGTCAGAGGTGTAATGTTAACATGACGACATACAAGACAGAAAAAATTAAACATTTATTCCCGAAATATACTATGAATCGACAACCCCCAGTCTGACTCGACTGGAATTTGCAAGAGAAAGAAGTTGGCTATATGATTTATGGAAAGTATGTCTTGAGAAACTTCCCGTTAATTGGCATCATGAGCATGTCTCCTTTTTGATTGATAAGGCGATAAGCTCCATTCGAATAAACCGATTCTATTACGAAGGGCCCTTCCCATTTAGGGTTGAACTTCCCTTTGGTTTTGTGTGTCATTATCATGGGTCGTCTGTTGGCCAAAACTAAGTCGCCCTTTTTAAAAATCCGCTCTTTAACTTTTTTATTGTAAGCTTTAGAAATCCGAGCTTGATACAACTCTATCTGTTGCTGAGCTTGAAGTCGTTTGTCGTCTAAGGCTTTAAGTTCTTGCAGACGTCGCTGATGTTTCTCTTCCTCCGTTAGTCCGGTTGTAATCGCGACTCTCAGGGAAGAGATTTGAATCTTTAGTGGTAGTACAGCTTCGCAGCCATACACTAAAGAGAATGGTGTAGCTCTTGTAGGGGTCATCACCGTTGTGCGAATAGGCCCACAAACATTTACCGAGTCTTTCGTCCCAGTCGCGTCGGCTCTTAGAGATGAATTTTTTGAGAAGTTTCACGATGGTCTTGTTAAAGGCTTCTGCGAGACCGTTTGCCGGTGGTTAATAGGCTGTAAAGGCGACGCTTTGGATCCTGAATTTGTCACAAAACCTCTGAAACCCAAAGCTGATGAATTATGTCTCGTTGTCGTGAACTATCCGTCTCGGGACTCCAAAACGGTAGATGACGTGATGTTTAATGAACTTAACTATATTTGAAGTCTTAACTTCTTTCAATGGGATTACCTCTACCCATTTAGAGAAATAATCGGTTATGGCCAGGATGAACCGGTGCCCTTTAGAAGTCGGGGGCGAGATTGGTCTCACGACATCCATACCCCACATTTCAAATGGCCAAAAAGCAGATGTCGGATGCAAGTTACCTGGTGCTTGGTGGATAAAGTCCCCACGTATTTAGCATGCGTGACACCGTTTAGCGTAGTCAACTGCATCTGAGAACATCCTTGGTCAGTAATAACCAATTTGTCAAAGGCGATCTCCTAACTTAGCTCCAGGTTGATGAGCTCCACACATTCTATCGTGAGCTTCCTTGAGGGCCTCTTTTGCTTCCTTCCGAGAGAGGCATCAAAGTAAAACTCCATCATGTGATTTACGGTACAGGATTTGAGAAGCTGCATCGTAATAGAATCGGGGGGCTTTTCGTTTGATAGCGGCCTCTTCTTTAGGGTCATCGGGTAAAATTTTGTTTATGACATAGTCGATGTACGAGAATCGCCAATCCCTAGATTCAAGCTCCATCGAGGTCGTACAGACTTCTCCTACTATTGTCTTGTCTGAACTTTTTTCTATAGGAATCTTAGAACAATATAGCTCACGTCCCGTGACTAGAATCATTGTCTCAACCCCTGGTGGCAATGCTAGCAAAGTTGCCAACGAGGCTAAGGCATCCGCATAAGCATTCTGAGCTCACGGGATATACTCAATAAAGAAACCTTCGAACTTCGTAGCTTGCTTCAGCACTGCGAAGTAGTATAGGATTAAATCCTCATGACGTACTTCGTATTCCCCTCGGACTTGATTTATGATGAGTTAAGAGTCACCGTAAGCCTCGAGATGCTGAATATTAAGTCCTTCAGCAAATTGCATTCCCAATAGCAGAGCATTATACTCGGCTACATTGTTGGTGCAGGGTTCGATCAAGGAAAATCCCCCTGGGATCATGTGCCCGTTTGAAGAGATGAATACTACTCCTACTCCTGCTGTAATTGCTCTATGTGGATTTGCTCTGGATGCACCGTCGAAGATAATCTCCACACTTGCGCAGATTCTCGAGTGACACAAGCTTCAGCAACTTCGTCGGACAATTCTTCATACAACGTAGATATCCTTGGCACCGGGTGATCGGCTAAGAAGTCTGCCAATGCTTGACCTTTGACTGCTTTTGGGGACTCTTAAGGGATTTACCTTAGAAATTACGACAAGAGCCCACTTCGCAAGTCGGCAATTTAGAGATGATGGTTTCGTCATTAGGACTCTTAAGGGATTTACCTTAGAAATGATATGAATTGTTTGTTTAACTAAGTAATGTCGTATCTTTTGAACTGTGAATACCAAAGCGAGGCATTCTTTTTTTACCGGATTATACCGATGCTCGCCTCCCATCATAGTTCTGCTTAAGTAGTAGATAGTTTGCTCTTTCCCCTGATCGTCGTTCTGGGCCAATAAAGCTCCTAGTGAATGATCCATAGCCCTTACATATAACAAGAATGGTTTTCCTGATATAGGGGCCCCAAGTACTGGTGGTTGGGTGAGATATCTCTTAATCTCTTCGAATGCTTTTTGGCATTCTTCGTCCTAAACAAAAGACACACCTTTCTTCATGAGCTTAGAGAAAGGTTGGCAACGTCCCGAAAGATTAGATATGAATCTCCGAATATAGGCCAGTCTACCTTGTAAACCTCTGAGTTCTTTGAGATTCTTCGGCGGTGGCATATTTTGGATGGCATGCACTTTCTCTGGATCAAGAGAAATTCCCTTGGATGTAACGATAAATCCTACGAATTTTCCACTTGACACTCCAAGGAACGACTTTGTCGGGTTCATCTTCAGCTGATGTGCTCACATGATGTCGAACATTATTTTCAGGTCTGTAAGATGATCACCTTTGTGTTGGCTTTTCACTGCTATATCATCAACGTAGCATTCTATCTTCTTACGCAGATGTTCGTGGAAGATGGTGTTCATTGCATATTGATAAGTTGCACCTGCGTTTTTTAGGCCGAATGGCATCACTGTGTAGCACTACACCCCCAGTGGAGTTCTGAACGCAATATGCTTTTCGTCTTCAGGATACATCTTGATTTGATTGTACCCGGAAAATCCATCCATGAAAGACATCCTTTCATATCCGCAAGTATTGTCAATCATGACATCGGTGATGGGAAGTGGAAACTCATCTTTTGGACAGGCTGCGTTAAGGTCACGAAAGTCGATGCATATACAGATTTTACCATTTTTCTTGGGCACTGGAACAATGTTGTCCACCCAGTCCGGGTGTTGTTCCTCTCTGATAAAACCCGAGTCCATAAGTTTTTTAACTTCAGACTCAATTTCTTCAATGATCTCCGGACGAAACCGGCGTTGTTGTTGTTTAACGGGTTTTACATCCGGATCGATGTTGAGACGATGCATGGCCACTTTTGGGTCAAGGCCAGGCATATCTTCATAATTCCAAGCAAAGACATCTATATACTCTCAGACGAGAGATATAAGGTCTTCTCTCTCGGATGATGATAAGCTTTCGCTTATGAAAATTGGTTTAGGGTCAGATTCGTCCCCCATGTTAACCTGAATTACGTTATCTTCAGTAGGCGGTTCGCGTTGTTCGAAACGCATATCCCATAATATGTTAAGGCGTTTGATCCATGGGTCATTGGTTGATTCGATCAATTCTTCGCCACCCCCTGCGTTTGCATCTGGGTGACTAGTTAAAACCATGTTCACAGTCAAACTTTTGAAGAAGGGTCCGACACTGATGTCGGATTCCCATGAGGATGTTCCGGATAAATGGTCCTGACACAGATAATTATTGATTTTATTTTCTGAGACAGAAGGAGTTGTGATGTAGCCCACACCCCTTCTGGTTTTTTGATAGTAGTTCAGAGGTTTTCCTTTGGGGGTTAGTGACATTCGAATCGGTGTTCGCCTTCCTTTTTCGAAGTTTAAACCCTGTTTTTTGTTAAAGTTATATCCCATTCATTTTATTAAATGTATAGAATTGGGTTCATGGTAATGGAATTGAGGAACTCCATCATCTTCTTCCGAGTTTCCCCGTTTGAGTGGTTTGGGTTTAACTTTACCGAAATGGATCGGCATCTGCCCTTTCCTTTTGGACGGGACTTTGAAGAAAGCTTTCTGTGCATCTTCTGCTTCTTCATCTAACGTGAAGGATGACTTAATTGGTAATGTGAGAGATGCCTCTGTACATAATGTGTGCCATGGGTTGGTACCTGCATCAGTTTTATTCTTTATTTGTTCATTATTAGATGACTCATCAGATAAGTACGTCAAAATAAAATCTTCATTAATGCATCATTCGTCCTCACTCGGTACATTATTATTGCTCTCATCCTGACCCATTACATCGACGCTTAACTCCCATGGACAATCTTCTTCAGGATCCGGCTCGACATCGGCTTCATTGCCACTATCAACGTCTTCTTTCTCTTAAGATTCTAAATAGAAGACAGAGTCTGTATGAAAGTTTTCCACCCCTCGGAAGGGGAACTTTCTATAATCAGGGTTCAGACTTCCCCCTCATCATTGACATACTTCATGACTTGATGTAGGGTAGACGGGACAATGCGGTTGGTATGAATCCATGGTCGTCCTAATAATAGATTGTAGGACGTGTCCGCGTCTATGATGTAGCAAGTTACTTCGGACTTGAGGTCTCCATTTTGACACTTGAGCTTGATCTTCCCCAGGGGCCAAGTGCTGTTGGCGTTAAAACCAAAGATGGTGGTCTGAGTGGTGTTCAGCCGATGCATGAGATTCCCTAGGACCTGCATGACCCTGTAAGGCATAATGCTGAGTGCTGAACTGGGGTCAACTTGAACACGGCTGATTTCTAAAGACCTAATATACCCTGTATAGTACAGAGTCCTATCATGCTTATGCTTGACCTGCATGTCTTCTTGAGTGAAGGATATGCAGGGTAAACTTCTTGCTGCTTGCAGACATTACTGACAAGATTGATATTCGGGAGCTTCAGAAGTTGGAGTGACTTGGGTAATAAAGCTTTCTGTATTCTTCAATGCTTCAATCAAAGCTTCCTTGGTGGTTTTAGACAACCTTAGGAGCTCATATAGTATAATCCTAGCCGGTATGTTGGCCAGTTGCGCCATGACATTGAATTAGAAAGGAGCGTTCAACTCCCCGTGTTCTTGACGAAGATTTTTACTGAACCGTGTAGGCATCTAAAAATGCCTATAGGTATCCATACACAGCTCGAGACGGAGAGAAGGTGATGAACGCTATTATCTAAGTCAAAGAGGATTATCTAACACCGACCAGCGAATCAATGAACTATTGATGACATGGCCCACACGCTCATCGGCCACCAAAACGGCAAACTAAGTAACCCGCGCACTCGTCAGCCAGCAAATGGTGGCCGACAGGTAGCCGAGCCAGCAAATGGTGGCCGACAGGTAGCCGAGCCAGCAAATGGTGGCCGACAGGTAGCCGAGCCAGCAAATGGTGGCCGACAGATAGCCGAGCCAGCAATTGGTGGCTGAGCCAGCAATTGGTGGCCGAGCCACCAAATGGTGGCCGAGCCACCATTAGATGGCCGAGCCACCAAATGGTGGCCGAGCCACCAAATGGTGACTCGCACAGTCCCGAGCCACCAGAACTCCTTTTGACTTCAAGACCTTCCAAAACGCGGATTTTGATGATTTTTAAGGATTCTTTCGTCCCAGAACCTCCCCAATTGTTTTAAGGTTATCCCTAGACGCGTTTAAGTGGTTATTAACTGCAGATAATGTTTAAACACAAATTCTTATTCAAAAGGACGTCTCCAAAGGCTTATAAATAGAAGCCTAGGGTCTTCTTTCAGGAGGATCTGAGATTGAGAAGGCGAGGTGCTGTCAAATTGTCCAGCTAACCACGAATTTCAGAGGAGAATCATCAGATCTTGGCGAACACTTTCATAAAGAAAGTCCTTCGAAAGGTTTGTGATTCTTTCCCCTTCTTTCCTCCGAATTAAACTTGGTTTTAATCTCGAGAAGAGCCATAATCTCGCTTGGTCGTGATTGTCGCTTCCGTAATTGTTTCCTTCGTGAAACAAGAGCGTAGTTATACTGCCAATCGGGTTTGATCTGTAGCGGTCCACGGACTAACGCGTCCCCGGCACAAGCAAAGATCCCACGCAAAGCAGCATAAAGATAAACTACTGCTGTGTTTTGTTTGATAAAGTTGTAATCTTTATTTTTCGTTGTAAGAAGATCTTATAAAAAGATCAACTTTTCTTTTAGTTTGAACTTGTAATCGATAAACGGTGTAACATGTTTGAAAACAATGGAAAAGACAATTTTTGACACAAACAAACCGGAGCTCTTTTTTTCCCCCTTATCAACCAGCTTCTTTGGTACAGAACCCTCAGCGTCTTGGGGCTGTTCTTCGGCTTCTGGAGCGTTTTGGTCATAATCGTGCAACGGAAGTCCCTCGTGCAACGACCGATCTTGAAGATTGAGATTCGGCGATTGCCGAATGTTCCTCATCAGAACTGATCCATTTGGCCAACCTTTGATAGTCAACCGAGCGGATAGCTCCTGTGCGAGTCCGGGTGTGCCGGTATACTCCTTCAAATTCGTCACAAATTTCCCGAATAGTCGGGGAATGACTTTTCTGCGACTCGTCAAAACTAAGATGTGAAGCTTTCCCTTTGCCAATCATGTTGATGGTGACTTAAGGATATTCAGCTTTAGACAATTTCTTCTGATGATGATGTCGTCGCTTAGTAGGTCTGGCGACATCGGTCAGTCTGTCGAATACAGACTTACGGGGCTCAGGTGTACAGCAGTGACACTCTAAAAGGACTGCTGATATAAGCCGCTCACACTGGAATGAATGAGCTACTTGAGTTGGTCTTTTTCTTGATAACAATTCTCGCAAGTCGGACACTTGAGAGGGATCTCTTTCCGAGCATGAGGAAGGAGATGGCACCCCCTGTTCTCGAGAGGGCAAGACCAGTTCTTGTCGAACATGGATTTTAAGCCCGTGTTGACTTTTTTGAACTTGACGGACCGCTTGAGGGTCGCGTTCTTGAAGAGAAACACGAGGGTCGTGTTTAGATTTGTAGACATTAGGCCGGGTCCTATGTTTAAATGATGAAACAGACCCCTGAGGGTCATGTTTTGGTTGAACGCACCCCTGAGGGTCGCGTTTGGTTGGTAAAACAGACTCTTGAGGGTCATGTTTCGTTTGAACGCACACGTGAGGTGTACGTTTACCTTCGGCAGTGACTTTCTGAGGGTTGTGTTTTGAAGGAACAACACGCCATTGAGGGTCACGTTTCAGCTGTATCAGTTGAGGCTCATAATCGGGTTCATTGCCGCGAAGCGTGCTTTCCGTGATGGAAACGCTGTGCTCGAGTAAAGCTTCGAGAACGCGATCCTCACGATGGGCTAGCATTCGGCTTTCGCGCAGATATGCTCATCGTATAGATCTTCTCCGTCTTCGAGTGGCGTTCTTCTTGGCTTATTTCAAAACTTTAGCAGCATCGTCGTTGGCGTTTATGGAGCTCGTCTCTTCTATAGGCCGTTTATGGCCCGTAGTACATCAGGTTGACACGGATGTGGGATATTCAACTCGTTGCACGAGTTCAGCAGAGGCTAAGCCCGCTCCTAAAGTAGAGGGGCTGTTCAACGAATTTTGGCCAAAGGAGAGGACTTTCTTTGGCATTTTAGCAACGGGCTTGATCTCCTTGGAGATCTTGCGGACATCGCGCCTAGCCTTGGGGCTAAACGACCCAGAGGAGAGGGCTTCCTCATATTTTGCTTGGTCAAACTCCACGACGAGAGTTTCAACAGTCGTTCCTATGAGGTGAATGTCAGATTGCGCCACCACTTCTTCATCAGAGAAGCTAGTCCCTAGCGGAGTCACCATCTTTTGTTTGTGGAAAAATTTGCAGTAAAAGAAATAAAGGAAAATTAATTTGTGTTCCTTCGATCTCAATTACAATTTGGATTCCGATTATAAAAGAGAGGAGAATGAATTTGATTCTCCACTTTGTTTAATTCTGGGTTCTTCTTGGTAGCGATGGAGTGCCTCCTTCGATCGCTTGCGTCGAATTTTCTCTCTGTTGACGATCCGATCGTCTTTTATCTCGTGGGAACAATGAACTTCTGTGGGAAGTTTGATGAATAACTCTTTATGAGTTTTTAGAACTCAGAACGAGTTAGAACTCTATGAAAAGAGTTGTTAGAATCGAAAATTTGGTTAATAGCCAAGCAAATTTTCTGTTGCTGAAGGATTCTTTGAGATTTGATCTTCTAAATCTAAGTTAAATCTTCTATCCCCAAGAATTCGCCTCTGCTATCTCCCACCAAAAATCCCTAGCTCCGAACTTCCTCGTGTGGTTTTGATGTTAAAATATCCCCCTCTACTCGGTTGAGTTTGTTGAGGTTTTATAGGTGGATAAGAGGTTGTAACTACCCTCTAAATCCGCTCCTAAGTGGGTGTGATTTCCTCAAATCGTTGGGAAATAGTTCTGAAACTGTTCTACTCATGTTTGAATGAGTCAAACGCCTAATTTGGCATTCAGGACCCTAACTTCGCGTCTTAAAATTGAGACGCGGAGTTGGATGTTGATTGAATGTTAAAAACGCGAGGGTCGCTCATGTTTCGCCAGTTGTAGTTTAGAAACGCGGGGGTCGCCTGCATTTCAAGAATCATAGCACGGGGATGAATTCCGCGTTTTAGAAGGGGTTGGTTGACTTATAACCTCTTTTGTAGAGCGTTGCAAGGATCGTTGTTCAGTAATCCTCGCTTTAGCTGTTGTGGGGTGTGAAAGTTGTCAGATTGTAACATTCACTGTTGATTGTGAAGACTGCTGAATAGAGTTTTCATCAGTTGCCGGAAGTATCATTAAATTGTAACTCTTCTCGATCTATGTAAAAAGTCCTCCATTTGCAGCTTGCATTTGTTGGCATGAAAGTTATCTGATTGTAACTCTCATAATTGAAGCTTGATGTGGATCAGCTATCTATTGTGATTTTTAGACAGCCTACAAGAACCAAAAAAGAAAAGAAAGTGAAGCACCTCAGAACTGACAATAGGATGTAGTTTTGTTCCGTAAAGTTTGACTAATTCTGCAAGAATGAAGGTATTATGCATCATCATACAGTTCAGCATGCACCACAACAAAATGGAGTTGCGGAAAGAATGAATGTTTGGTGGAAATTTTGTAAAAAGAAAATGAAAGAATTGAATGTTTTATTCTCTCTAACTGCTTAGAAAAAGAATGGTTATAACTCTCTTAATCTCGATTATAATTTGAATTTCCTGATTATAAAAGAGAAGAGAATTGATGTGAATTCTCTCCTTTGTTTAAGTCTGGGTTCTTCACGGTAGCGATAGAATGTCTCCCTCGAATGCTCGCGCCGAGCTTGCTTTTCGTTGACGATCCAACGTTTCGTTTCACTAGAACATGGTCTTCTCCTTACGATTTGACATTGTGAAGAACTTGCAAAGCAAGTTTGAAATTAACTCTTAATGAGTTGATAACTCTAAACGAGTTTGAAACTCTATGAAAGAGTTGATTTAACCGAAATCGGTTTACAAGCCAAGGATGAAGAAAGCTCCTGTTGTCAATCTCCAAAGTTCCAGCAATTCTCCCAAAAAGCCAGCCTCGAACTTAGTTAAGTTTACCCATATTTATAGAGATTTTAGGGTTGTAACCACCCCCCAAAATCTCTCTTAATAGGGTGTAACCGACCCTATTTTGTGGAAAACGATTTTAAAACCGTTCAAGAGTTTAAGGGGTGTAACAGACCCCTAAAATCTCTCTTGGGTGGAGTTGTGATCTCCTCAGATCATGGGAAATGGTTTTTAGAACCGTTTGAATGAGTCAAATGCATAGAATAGCATTCTGGGTCCGAACTCTACATTTTTGACTTGAAACGCAGGGTTGGGCTTATTTTGGTGGCTGGGAACGCACAGGTCGCGCTGCGTTTTGACGTTGCAACACAGGTCCGACCCGTGTGTTTTGACGTTGTAATGGAGGTCCGACCCGTGAGTTTTGATGTCGCAACGCAAGTCCGACCTGTGCGTTTTGATGTTGTAACGCAGGTCTGACCCGTACGTTTTGATGTTGCAACGCAGGTCTGACCCGTGCGCTTGGACTTGAACACTGGGAATGAACCCTGCGTTTTGATTTGAAGAGACCGTTAATTTGTAGTTTCTTTTACTAGAGCGTTGTAAAGACCATCATCTTATAATATTCATCTTGGCTCCTTAAAAGTATGAGAGTCGTCAGATTATAGCTCCCGATGTTGATTATGAAGGCTGCTGATTAGAGCTTTCATCAGTTGTTGCGAAGGCTATCAGATTGTAACCTTTATCGATCTACGTGAAATTCTTTAAATTATAGCCTTCTGAAAGTCATCAGATTGTAACTTCTATTATCGGTGTTTGATGGGGGATCAGCTATCTGCAGTGATTTTTAGACAACCTACAAAACCCCCTCCAAAGTTTTCGAAAGTTCGTGGTTGACTGGGATGAATTTTCAGAATATTTTGGATCTCAACTCTGATCTTGGAGCTGTTGATTTCTTATCGTAAAGGAGTTGTACTCTGCACTCGCTTTGAATGTATCTTGGTTGAAGGAATTTGCCACGCAGGATCTGTGTGAAGGTATGCGTCATAATCCTGCTTCTGGAATACGAGGGTGGACCCCTGCATTTTGAACTTAAGACGCGGGTCTCATCCTTACGTTTTAAATTTGGAACCCGGGTGTGAACTTGACATTGTGGTTTTTGCAACACGGGTCTGACCTCGGCGTTTTGACTTGAGATTCGGAGGTGGCTTTCATGCATTTTTGACTAAGTCTTTAAGACTTGTCTTTAGCTCATCTGATTCAAGTCTCGGCTCACATCCATTAAGCTGATGGGCCTGCAAACATGCATAGGATCTTTGACAAACCCCCAGTCATCAACGGATTTGATAAACCTTTACCGACTACCGTTTGAATCGGGCTAGCATGTGAATTATTTGAATCCGTTTCACATGTAACGTTGTGCTAAGAGAATTAACCCTCTTAGACTTGATGTCATGCTATGATTTTGAATACATAGACTTTGTCATTTTCACGAGAAAAGACTAACTGGCAATGCGTGTAAGGCGTAAACTTATCTCTAATTAGGGATCGAAATAAAGTCCTCCATACATGTAAGGCATGGATTCTGGTGTTATCATAACAACCTGCTATGATATTGAATACGTAGGCTTTGTCATTATTGCGAAAATCGGCTACCCGGTAGCATGTGTTAGATGCAGACTTATCTCTAATTAGGGATCAAGATAAAGTCTCACATACGTGAAAGACATGGATTTTTGGTGCTACGATGTTTAATACGTAGACTTGGTTATTTTTACGGGAACGGATCACCCGACAGCATGTGTAAGGTGCAGACTTATCTCTATTTAGGGATCAAGATAAAGTCCCCCATGTGTATAAGGCATGGATTTTGTGTTATTAATAACGACCTGCCATGACGTTGAATATATGAGCTTTTGTCCTTTTGATGGTCAAAGACTATCTGGTAACGCGTATTAGACGTTAACTTATCCCTACTTAGGATTCGGAATAAAATTCCCCATACATGCGAGGTATGGATTCAAAGATTATTACTTTAATGATAATCACTGGCTACGATATTAAATGCGTAGACTTTGTCACTGTTTCTTCCTATGTTATATTTTCACTTAAAACACTGAAAGAAAGTTGAAAGTGCTAGAGGTGTAGTATTAACTTGGCATGAATTTTTATTTAGAGTGAAATTCAGAAATTTTCTTCATTATCACTAGGATAACTCTAGAAAATCTTTAATCCACTAGGAATTTTATAATAAAAACTTGCTATTCTTGTTGAAAAAGGATTTAACAAGTTCATTGGGGGGTTAACTATTAGAGGTGTGATGTTAACCTAATAGTATTTATTGGGCCTATCGCTCTATTAAATAGAGTCGATAAGTTGATTTGATCGTCAATGGTGTGATGTTAACGTGACGGGTTAGTGGACCTATCGCTCTATTGAAGAGAGTCAATAAGTGGATTGTCAGAGGTGTGATATTAACGTGATAAAATTTTGTTACGATTGGAGCAACTTTAAGGACTTATCATCCTATTGAAGAGGATTAATAAGTTAATTAGTTGTCAAAGGTGTGATGTTAACGTGACATGAATTTTGTTACGATTGGAGCAACTTTGTGGACTTATCGCTCTATTGACGAGAGTCGATAAGTTGATTTGGTTATTAGAGGTGTGATATTAACTTGACGGGTTTGTGGACCTATCGCTCTATTGAAGAGAATCGATAAGTTGATTTTGTCAAAGGTGTGATATTAACATGATAGGAATTTGTTACGATCAGAGCAACTTTGAGGACTTATCATCCTATTGAAGAGGATTAATAAGTGGATTGTCAAAGGCATAATATTAATGTGACATGAGTTTGTACTTGTGATTTGAACAAGATTCTGAAGACTTAACGTCTTGCTGGGGAAGATTACGATTTGAACAATTTTGAGGACCTATCATCCTCTTAACAATGATTGACAAGTTGATTGTCGGAGGTGTATTATTAACATGACAAATTAGGAGTGATACAAACTAAATTCATACTTCGTGGGGATGATGATCGTCAGAAGTATAATGTTAACTCGATGATGTGAAAGATTCGTTACTCTTAATCCATTAGATTACAAGTAACCAACCCCCAGTCTTGATTAAGACTTAGTAGGGGAAAAAAGAGTAGACAATGCATATTGCCTTATAGGTCACTGTCCATCAAGTCGGAATAGAGGCCCATCACCTGGTAGGCCACTATCTGACGAGTTTGACTATCAGAGGTAATTGTTAATGTGATAGTTTTAGTGGACCTGTCATCCTACTGAAGAGGATTGATAGGGGAATTTAGAGAAAACAGACTATCAGAGGTGATCATTAACGTGATAGTTTTTGTAGACCCGTCATCCTACTTGAGGAAGATTGGTGGGAGAATTTGAGAGAAATGGACTATCAGAGGTAATCATTAACATGATAGTTTTGATGGACCCGCCATCCTACTTGAGGAGGATTGGTGGGGGAATTTAGGAAAAATGAACTATCAGAGGTAATCATTAACGTGATAGTTTTGGTGGACCCATCATCCTACTTGAGGAGGATTGGTGGTGGAATTTGGGAGAAATGAACTATCAGAGGTAATCATTAATGTGATAGTTTTGGTGAACCCGCCATCCTATTAAAGATGATTGGCTTCAGTGGTCGTAGTATCTTCACATTCTGACTGAGAAGATTGGGCTTGGTCCAATTGCTTAGGTTGATCCTGCCTACTTTGTTCTTCAGCTTTGATCCTGACAATAATCTTTTGAGCCTGTTCGTCTTAAGAGATTAGTTGTCTCCAGGAATGATATTTTGTAACTCCTATTCGAGCTAGGAGTTTGGTTTACAAGTTATGTCAACAGGTCTCCACTAAGACTGTGTCATACCTGACGAAAACATCTAAGAGCCATGCTTCGGAACCTCTTAACGAAGGCTTTGATGGACTCTCTCTTCTTCTGCTTAGTGACGAGAAGGGTATGGATGAATACTTATGTATCCTCTTCAAAGAATCTTGATAGGAAAAGTTTCTCTAGATCCGCCCACTTTTGGATACATCCCACATGCAGTTTTTTGAACCATTCAAAACTAACTCCCTTGAGGGTGCCAATGAACAATCGAGTCAGTATAGCATCGTTTGATATCACATTCCCAGTCTGTGACTTGAAATGATAGATATGTTGATTCGGTGATCCCGTGCCATCAAAAGTTTGTAGCGTCGAGACTTTGAACTTTGGAGGATAAGGGGCTGCATCCCATTCGGCAGGATAGAGCCTGACAACTCCGTCATCTTGGAGCTCGCTTCTGTTAGCAATGATATTGAGGAGGGATTCTAATTCTTCCATTATGACAGATTAAGGATTCTACTCATTCTTGGCTTCTTTCTCTTCTTCAGATGCAGAGACTATGTGATGAGCTTCTTGATCGGAGGTCTCGTTCACTTTTTTTCACCTTCGATATGGATGATCCTACTTTCTAAGAAGATTCCAGCCAAGGTAGTGACTCAGTTTTCTAGAAATTGGCTCTATTTGTAATGATCTGAGCTATCATATCCCAAAGTTGATTGATGGTTTCCTGCTGTGCTCGGAGCATGGCCTCCTGCTCAGCAACCCTCTTTGAAAATCTTTAGAATTTTCTGTCATGTGGGCGCAGCTCTCATGTCCAATGAAAGAGCTTGATAATTAAGACTCCGTAATGGCTGAATGTTCATCATTGGAATTGGTTCCTCTGGCTAATCTTTGATAGTTAACCGGAGGAATGACTCCCGTTCGAGTCCGAGTATGTTGATAAACTCCATCAGACCTATTCAGGAGGTATTTCATTCAAGGAGACTGATCTTTCTCTGACTTATCGGAGCTAGGGACTGATGATCTCCCTGTGTCGATCATATTAGAAGTGGCTTCAAGGTATTCATCCTCCAAAGTCTTCTTCTTGTGAGAACGTTGTCGGTTATGGAGCAAAGCGACGTTCGTTGGTCGGTTGAACATCGACAAATTGACTGCACATGAGCAACACTACCATCACGAGAGGAGCGTAGGAATTAGTCATTCACATTGGAATGAACGAATAAATTGTTGCATCGGTCTTTCTCTCAATATGGACTCTCTCAAATCTGTTACAAAGATTCGAGGAGAATTGCTCACTGATTGTGAGGTTTGAACTGGAATCCACAGTCCATGATTGGACAGGACTGGCTCTTAGTGAACATGGATCTGGTTGAGATGCCTTGAATCCATGGATTTATATATGCCCCTCAATCTAGTCGTGCTACACAGATTATTCGGGGGTCTCACAGGTTTTGTTGGTTTCGTATTTGATTTCGTATTGGATTTTGTTACCCGAACGCATGCCTGAACTCTAGGTTTTGCTGGTGAAACGCAGTCCTGAGGTCTGTGTTTTGCTGATGAAACACAGTCTTGAGATCTGCGTTTTGGTTCTAGAACGCACTTCTGAGAGTTGCGTTCGGTTTTGGAAACACTTCCTTGATGGTTGCGTTCTGCTTGAATAACGCGCTCCTGAGGGCTACGTTTTGATTGTAAAACATGCCTCTGAGTGTTGCGTTCTGCTTGATCAACGTAGTTTTGAGGTTTGTGTTTTAATGTTGGAACGCGCCTCTGAGAGTTACGTTCTATTTAGGAAACGCATCCCTGAGGGTTGCGTTTAGCTTGGCTTATGAGAGGCTCATGCTTGGGCACACAAAAATGAGGCTTGCATTCTAAAGTAGAAACACAGAGCTCATGTTGAGGCTCACAAACGCGGAGCTCGCGTTAATTGGAGGGTTGGTTTTCTTGGAGTTGTTCTGAAGCTAAGTTTTCTCCTTCAGAGAGGGGACTGTATGAACAGTGCAACCCCCAGGGGAGACAGTCCTTTGATGAGTCGGCCACAACTGGAGCTTTAGTCTCCTTAGAAACTTTGTGGATCTTGTGCATAGCCTTGATGCTAAGGGATCCGGAGGAGAGGGCCTTCTCAAACTTGACTTGATCAAACTCTACCACGAGAGTGTCGACCGTTGTTCTAACGAAGTTGACGTCGGATTGCACCACCACTTCTTCATCAGTGAAGCTCGTCCCCAGCAGAGTCGTCATCTTTTGTTTGTTAAAAAAATTATAATAAGAAAATAAAAGAATTGAATATTTTATTCTCTCTAACTGCTTAAAAAAAGAATGGTTACAACTCTCTCAATCTCGATTATAATTTGAATTTCCTGATTACAAAAGAGAAGAGAATTGATGTGAATTCTCTTCTTTGTTTAAGTCTGGGTTCTTTACGGTGACGATGGAATGCCTCCCTCGAATACTCGCGTTGAGCTTGCTTTCCATTGATGATTCGCACGATTTGATGCTGTGAAGAACTTACAAAGCAAGTTTGAAATTAACTCTTGATGAGTTGATAACTCTGAACATGTTTGAAACTCTATGAAAGAGTTGATCTAACCAAAATCGGTTTATAAGCCAAGGATGAAGAAAGCTCCTGTTGTCGATCTCTAAAGTTCCAGCAATTCCTCCAAAAAGCTAGCCCCAAACTCAGTTGAATTTATCCATATTTATAGAGGTTTTAGGGGTGTAGCCGCCCCCTAAAATCTCTCCTTAATAGGGTGTGACCGACCCCATTTCGTAGAAAATGGTTTTGAAACCGTTCAAGGGTTTAAGAGGTGTAACCGCCCCCTAAAATCTCTCCTGGGTGGAGTTGTGATCCCTTCAGATCGTGGAAAATAGTTTTTGAAACCGTTTGAATGAGTCAAACACATAGAACAGCGTTCTGGGCCCGAACTCTATATTTTAGACTTAAAATGCAGAGTTGGGCCTATTTTGGTGGCTGAGAACGCACAGGTCGCGTTGCGTTTTGATGTTGCAACGCATGTCCGACCCGTGCATTTTGACGTTGCAACGCAGGTCCGACCCGTGCGTTTTGACGTTGCAACGCAGGTCCGACCCGTGCATTTTGATGTTGCAACGTAGGTCCGACCCGTGTGTTTTGATGTTGCAACGCAGGTCCGACCCATGCATTTTGATGTTGCAACATAGGTCTGACCCGTGCGTTTGGACTTAAACGCTGGGGATGAACCCTACGTTTTGATTTGAAGAGACCGTCAATCTATAGTCTCTTTTTCTAGAGCATTACAAAGACCATCATCTTGTAATTTTCGTCTTGGCTCCTTAAAAATATGAGAGTCGTCAGATTGTAACTCCCGATGTTGATTGTGAAAGCTGTTGATTAGAGCTTTCATTAGTTGTTGCGAAGGTCGTCAGATTGTAACATTCATCGATCTACGTAAAAGTCTTCAAATTATAGCATTTTGGAAGTCGTCAGATTGTAACTTCCATCATCGGTGTTTGATAGAGGATCAACTATCTGCAGTAATTTTTAGATAACATATAATGAACAGAATAATTTTAGAAAGAGCTCGGTGCATGCTCTCTAATGTTGGTTTGTCAAAAGACTTTTGGGCCAAGGCAGTCAATACAACTTGCTATTTGATAAATAGATTTTTCTTCTATAGCAATTAATTTAAGACTCCAGAAAAGGTATGGTCTGGTGCCCCTGCTAATTACTCTCATTTAAGAGTATTTGAATGCTCTGCTTATTTTCATGTTAATTATGATAAGTTTGAACTTAGATTAAAGAAAACTATCTTTCTAGGATATGCTACTAAGGTGAATGGATATAAATTATGGCGTTCTGATACCAAATCACATAAGATTATTATTAGTAGGAATGTTATTTTTGATGAGAAATCCATGCTTCACCCGAGAAATGATTTTATTACTGAAAAGGAGTTTAGCAAGCAGGAGGAGCTAGCGAGCTTAGCTTTAAAGAGAGTGCCTGAGGGCGTTCATGTTGAACCAGTTGATACTATATGAAAGGTTCAATTTTAGATGCTGATACACCACAAGAGCAACAATATAATATTGCTACCAGGAGAACAAAAAGACAAATCCGACCTCCTCAACTTTATGGAACACGCTTACTTATACTTTGAGTATAACATAGTCGATTGCAGCCTTCTATCTATAAGGAGGTTATTAGTGATAATGAGGCTGCAAATTGGACTGTTATAATGCCTGAAGAGATGAAGTCTCTTCACAAGAACTAAACATGGGAGTTAGTGAAGCCACCAAGGGGATAGAAGATTGTTAGCTGTAAATATGTGTTCAAGAAGAAAGAAAAAACTCTGGATACAGATTCTATATGATACAGACACGCTTGATAGCTAAAGACTACAGTCAGACCAAATGTGTAGACTTCAATGATGTATTCTCTCTAGTTGTAAAATACACCTCAATCCGCGTGTTGCTTGCTATGGTTGCTCATTTTAATTTGGAGCTTGAGCAACTTGATGTGAAGATAGCTTTTTTACATGGCCAGCTTGAAGAGCAGATCTTTATGCATCAGCTAGATCGGTTTATTGTTAAAGCTAAAGATATGTCAGAAATCAACGAGTTGAAATCTCAACTCAAATATGAGTTTGATATGAAGGACTTGGGAGCCGCAAAGAAGATTTTGGGGATGGAGATTCACAGGAATAGGAGAGAAGAAAGTTTATTCCTATCTTAGAAGAAATACATCAAGAATGTGTTGGAAATATTTGGCATGCTTGATGTCAAGCCTGTGAAGACTCCACTTGCTGTTCATTTTCGTCTTTCAGCAGATTTGTCACATCAGACTGAAGAGGAGGAGAGTACATGTTTTGTGTTCCTTATGCGAGTGCAGTTAGAAGCGTTATGTATGCTATAGTCTGCACACATCCAGATATTTTACATACAGTTAGTGTTGTGAGTCAGTATATGGATAAGCCTGGAAAGGTCCATTGGCAGGCTGTGAAATGGGTACTTAGATATTTGAGAGGATCAGCAAAAATTGGTTTATATCTTGACAGGAACATAAACTCAGATTACAGAATACTTAGCTATTCTGATTTAGATTATGCGGGTAATTTGTATAAGAGACAATCCCTGACATGTTATATATTCAGGGAGAGATAGAGAGAGGAGATGTAACAAGAAAAGTTATGTAGTTGAGGGGATCCATTCGATATTTATCTCTCCTTATCCTTCTCATCCACGAAAGTTTGCCCATATATATGCGCCCACTAGAAAAGTCGTGATTTATTTGGTATCATTGCGTCCTAACAATTTGTTTCCATATATAGGTTTTTCTCGTCATTACATTATAATTAATAACGTATTTGCTGCAAGTCTGGGGAGGCAATCGTATTTTCGCACATGCTTCCGTTGAAGCTAGCACAAGTCCTTGCGCAAAAGACAAAGCTATTAAAGAGGCTTGGCGAAGCTTAAAGGCAGCAGCAGAGCCAACAGCCGCAAACGCAGCTACGACCACGTGCGGTAGGCGCACACGGTCGGTCGTGGCACTACAGCCCGACCGCGTGCATCCATCCCACCAGTTAGGGCCTAGTTCACAAGCGGTCCCGATGGGGCGCTAGCTGCACTATTTTGGCTTTTATTTGGATGTATTTGGATTTTTTTGGAGAAAATGCTTCAAGCCCTCAAAACCCAAAAAAATGTGCTTCCCCCTCCCCCCCTCCCCCCCAAACTTTATGCAACTTGTGCTTTACCTCCAAAAATAAAGATTTTGTTCTCTAAGCCCCTAAAACACAAAACCCAAGAGATTAAAATATGTGAAGACCATAATACCCTTCTCTCTCTCTCTCTCTCTCTCTCTCTCTCTCTCTCTCACTCTCTCTCTTTATGATGATGTTACTGATAGTTAAAATGATTGATGGGCATTGTTATTTTATTATTTTCATTGTTGATGAGAGGAACTAATTGTTTTTGTTTGTATTGGAGGATTGTTAAGCTTACGGGTTGAATTGTTAAGGTTACGGGTCAATTGTTAAGGTTATGGATCCACTCTCTCTCTCTCTCTCTCTCTCTCTCTCTCTCCCCCCCCCTCTCTCTCTTCCCCTCTCTCTCTCTTTCTCTTTCTCTCTCTCTATCATGATGTTACTGTGATGATAATTAAAATGATTGATGAGCATTGTTATTTTATTATTATTATTTTTTATTATTTTCGTTGTTGATGAGGAAACTAATTGTTTTTTTGTATTAGGAGATTATTAAAGTTACGCGTTAATTATTAATGTTACGGGTCAATTGTTAAGGTTGTGAATCCCTTCTCTCTCTCTCTCTCTCTCTCTCTCTCTCTCTCTTTATCATGATGTTACTGTGATGATAGTTGAAATGATTGATAGGGATTGTTAATTTATTATTTCTATTTTTTATTATTTTTGTTGTTGATGAGGAAACTAATTGTTTTTGTTTGTATTGGGAGATTGTTAAGCTTACGGGTTTAATTATTAAGTTACGGGTTTAATTGTTAAGGTTACGGGTTTGTTGTATAGGTTAACTTCACAACCAAAGCGTAAGATTCACAACCAACGCATATCCTTAATAACAAACCCGTAATCTACATAACAAACCCATAACCTTAACAACCAACCCGTAACATTAACAACCAACCCGTAACTTTTACAACCAATGCATAACCTTTACAACCAACCATTATCCTTAACAACAAATATTCTAAAAATATTGTGGCTGTAGAGGTTTGAACCCCTTACCTCTTGTCCAAACTCCCAAACTTAATAATTAGCAATTAAATCCGTAACCTTAACAATTAAACTCGTAACCTAAATAATCTCCCAATACAAACAAAAACAATTAGTTTTCTCATCAACAATGAAAATAATAAAAAATGAAAATAATAAAATAACAATCTTCATCAATCATTTCAACTATCATCATAGTAACATCATGATAAAGAGAGAGAGAGAGAGAGAGAGAGAGAGAGAGAGAGAGAGAACGGATTCATAACCTTAACAATTGACCCGTAACCCTAACAATTAACGCGTAAGCTTAACAATTAAACCCGTAACCTTAACAACCTCCCAATACAAACAAAAATAATTAGTTTCCTCATCAACAACGAAAATAATAAAAAATAAAAATAATAAAATAACAATGCCCATCAATCATTTTAACTATCATCACAGTAACATCATGAGAGAGAGAGAGAGAGAGAATAGATCCATAACCTTAACAATTAACCCGTAACCTTAACAATTAAACCCGTAGCCTTAACAATTGACTAAGTTTTGAGAGTAGTTGAAAAGAGAAGGGGCAATTGGTGATGAGGCTACCATTTAGAATGTTAGTAAAAGGCTAAATGCTTTCAAGATTGATTTGAGGTGTAAAAGGATGGCTCTGATACCAAATTTGTTGGAGTTGAGGAAGCAGGATGGATTGAGAATGGAGGAAATAGGAGGAAAAATGAGAAGATGCTAAGAACTTGAAGAAACTTTGTATAAATTGCTCAAGGCTTGATTACAAAGCTTACATTCAAGGCTATTTATAGGCTCACAAGAAATTCTCTAGAATATTTAGATATTTTATGATACATCAAAATTCTAGAGAATTCTATATAGTTCTACATATATCCATGCTTAATATATTTTCTTCCTAAATTATTCTAGATATTTCTACTTTACATACTTTTTTACAAATATCCTAGAGTTTTCACAAACTATCTTTTAACAAGGTATACATACGGATCACTGATTCAAGTACAATGATCATGAAAAGGATTTTTTTTTTTTTTCCAGAGGGATCGATCATGAAAGGAGTCGTGCACAGCTTCAACAGAAGACTCCCGCACGCCGACGCGCCTCATTTCTGCAACAGCACACTTGAGGCCTCTTGTTTTGAGTTGTTGTGGACATGTGACCCTTCGACTTCTTAATTCACGTGTTCTTCTTCCTTTATTATTATCATTATTTTTGGTAAGTAAGGATTCATATTCTCATTAATTCCCCAGGGTGTTAAGAATACATGCTTCCTATGGACTCGGTGACTCAACAAACAAACAGGGTCACATCCTAATCTAAACAAAGAAATATCAAAAAAAATTTCGACATACTGCTGGCGACTTAGAACTCAGGGAATTGAAGATCCTCATTCTTGAGCTCCAAATTAATTATTTAAGTAAAAAAAAGAGGAGAGGAGAGGTGTTCCCTAATAATCCCAAAATTCTTTTAAGTTTAGATTTAGCCGGCAGAGCATAAGTAGAGCCACAACTGAAGGAACAAGAGAGGAGGTAACACCCACACATATTGTTCCCTTTATTTCCTTTTGTTTTCTTGTGATTTGAGGTTTACGCTGGACCAAAATGTGTCTTTCTTGCACCCATTCCATGTTTTTTATTATTATCAGCTCAGCATCATGATCGAGAGGACATACTATGTATATATGTGGCGTGAGTTGGAGAGCAAACAAGTGATTGATATTTACATCCGGCCCGCTCCAAATGTGGTAGTATATATTGTCAAACTCTTCTGATCGCCGATTTTAATCGATGCAACGTCCTCTATTGTCCGCAGCAGGCTCTGCATATAATCTGATGATGAGGACCCTATTTGCAATACTACCAGGCGCGGTTGAAGTAGACAATCTAAACTCTCAATTAATTTCGCCATTTCGTCCGCCATCTAAATGGATGGCAATGAAGTGGGTGACATCTAGATACATCAATTGACAATTTCATGAATAAATTTTCTTATTTCATGTTTATTTAGACTCTGCGGGGTGTTTGGCAAATAGAAAGTGTAATAGCCACTAATTGCAAGTGAGAATGTATATCCAATTGAGTATAAAAGTGAAATATAGTATTTGTACACATAAAAAAATTTATTATTGAAAGTAGAAAGTAAAGATGATGTACCAATATTATTTATTTATATATTATTTGAAATAGTATTATATTCTCATCGATTTTTATTGTTTACTACAAGTAAATTAACTGAAAGTGATATATATATATATATATATATATCATACTCCTTTTAAAAGCACGAGTTAGATAAAATCTTTCGGTAGACAAAAAAACCATTGAAATTCAAATACTAATTCATTAAGTAAGAGTAAGTTAATAAATTGATGAATTCTTATTGAATATACATAATATGAAGATAAGGATATAGTTTAAATTGAAATGTAAACCTGAATGAAATTATTAGATGACAAATTCATAAATGTTTACAAGATGAAGGGCATATATGCATAAACCAAATAATTTAACGAGGCAAAATAATGTCTACTCTAAAGGTCGAACCCAGGAGCAGTGCAGACCTACAAATGTACATAATGTGGACAGGGTATCTAAAAATCCACCAAACAAATTAAAGAGGAAAAATCATTCTCAAAAATAAAAAATTAAAATTAAAACAAACGGGTGCGATTTGAGGACACAACTTGGCGATCTCTCATCGACTAAAATTCAAGTAGTTCACGATAGTGCATAATTAGTTTCAAAGTTTAATTATACTATTATTATTTAAATAGAACTCTATTTTCAATTATTATCCTCTCACATGCAACATTACATACTAATATATATAAGCTAAAAAATTATAACAGTTTTTATAGCTGTTTCATCTGCTTTTACAGGTACGTGTTTTTGTTATTTTCTTCTTATTAGATGAGATTAGATTATCTTAAAGTAATTAATTATATTTTATATTTAATTTTTTTCATATTAAGAAATAGTAATAATTTTTACAGCACTTTCATATCTATTTTCTTCTTATTAGATTAGATTAGATTATTTTAAAACAGTTAATTTTATTGTATTTTTTTCCTTTTTTTAGATCAATAAATTATGATAATTTTTATAGTATTTTCATCTCCTTCAATAGGTATGTGTCTTTGTTATTTTCTTCTTATTAGATTAAATTAAATTGTTTAAAAATTATGAGTTGTAAAATTACAACAATTTATACATTACTTTCATCTCTTTTTTCCTTATTAGATTATATTAGATTATTTTAAAATAATTAATTATATTATATGTTTAATCTTTTTTTCAGATCACAAAGTTTAATTATACTATTATTATTTAAATAGATGCTATTTATATAAAAGTCAAAGAAAATCTCACATGTATCTTAGATCTCAATGCCAATTGTAATACATACATATGAGTGTTGGTTAAAATAAATTTCACATATGGAGTTAACTTATATGATCCTACTTTAACCGGATTAGATAATTTAAAATTTTTTCTTTACACCCAAACTCTTTCAGAAAAACCAAAAGGGAGTAGCAATACTATAGCTATATATATCCACAGGACCACAGATATATTGAAAATGAACGAAGAAAATTACACAAACAAAAAACATTAATTTCTCACACACACTCACTATTTTAAAAACCATCATTCTCCATCTCCATCTATAATATATCCACATGCCCAAATTAAGCTGCTTGAGTTTCTCCTCACTAACTACATTATTGATCAACTCTTATTTTCTCTTTGTACTTCAATTGTATAACACTCATTGCGATGAAGACTCACATGGGTCCTCTGCCTGCCTTGAACGCCCAAAAATAATAATGCACTATGCTTTGTAGTTAGTTAATAATGAGATCCTATCATTATAAACAAATTAAGTAAAGATTAATAATTCTTAAGAATATACTACGTTCCACTAGCTTCCACTGTAAACTTGTTAGTTGTTTATTCCTGGCCCCAAGAGATTTTTAAAATTAATCTTGAGGGTTGTTTATGTTGTGCGCGGCGAAAATTTCGGCAGTACTTCGACAGTACAACAAGAGATTAGATTATAACAAAATTACTGTTTCACAAAGGAAACAAGAACTTAAAGCAAAATATCTCAACAAAGTGAGATATCAGCTCTTCCTCTCATCAGTTCTAGGACTGACTTGTCAAGGGAACCTACAAGCTATTACAAATCACAGTAAGACAAATAATTTTACGTGGTTCGGAAAATAGCCTATGTCCACAGGGCAATGAGGGGGAGATCTACTATTAGAGGGAGAGAATACAATTAGGATTTACAATCTCTCAACCTAAATCCTCAAACAATCTCTCTCTCAAAACTTCTCACAAATATCTCGCACGAATCTGTTGCCCGCCGCTTCAAAATTCTCCTCCTTTTTCTTTATTTTCGTGTGCCTACGAATCAGCTACCTTTTGCTTTTTCTCTGCAGCCGCACAAGCCTTCCACACAAAAAAAAACCTTGGTAATTTTTTTCGGTGTGCATTTATAAGCACGAGTTATTTCTCGGGTCGTGGGCCTTCGTTCATAAAAACAAATCCCGCTCGTGGTCGATCTCCCATGCTCGTGGCCCCCACAAAACGCGTGAAAACGCACGCGTTCACAATTCTCCATATCGGTGAAGTTTCTTCCAAAACTAAGCTGACACTAAAGTATCCAAATGTCTCACTTATTGTGTCCAGTATGTCGTGAAACAATTCACGACAACGGACTCAATCCATAACAAGTCGAGAACCCGAACGAGAGTCCAAACAATCTCACCACTAACAAAAAATCAACTAACCCAAACCGGCTGCATCATAAAGACTGCCTATGTATCCTCTTACCCAAGGAATCAAGCCGAACGTAGTTCACCCAAATGGCCTCCAAAGGCCTCAACACCTAAGAATGTTCAAAAGCTCCAAACAATGACCAAACTTCACACCTAAAACAACTTTGGTCAACATATCTACAGGGTTGTCCTTCATGTGGACCTTCTCTAATATGATGTCTCCATCATCCAAAATGTTACGAACTAAGTGTAATCTGACATCGATGTGCTTTGTGCGCACATGATAAACCTGATTCTTCGCCAAATAGATAGCTGACATGCTATCATAATATACCTGAAGGGTCTCCTGTGCAATCCCCAAGTTTTCTAATAATCCATGCAACCACAAAGTCTCCTTAGCAGCTTCAGTCACAGCCATATACTCCGCCTCTGTAGTAGAGAGAGCCACTGTGGACTGAATTGTACATCTCCAACATACCGGTACTCCTGCCAATGTAAACACATATCCTAAAGTAGACCAGTACTTGTCAAGATCCCCCGCATAATCTGAATCCACATAGCCAATACAATCCTGCTCTATCTTCTCATTCTTCTCGAATACCAAACCAACATTCACGGTACCTTTGATATATTATAGAATCTATTTCACGGCCTCCCAATGACCCTTCTCAGGGTCGTGCATGTACCTTGATATCATGCTCACGGCTTGTGATAAGTCTGGCCTCGTACACACCATCGCATATATCAAGCTACCTACTGCACTGGCATATGGGACTTTCGACATACAATCTTTGTTCTCAACTGAAACAGATGACATACTAGCTGAAAGCTTGAAGTGGAGAGCCAATGGAGTTCTAACTGCTTTTGAATTACCATCAAATCTGAATTTCTTCAACATCTTCTGTAAATAGCTCTTCTGTGTAAGCTTCAATCTTCCCTTCACCCTGTCTCTCTCAATCTCCATACCTAATATCTTCTTCGCCTCTCTAAGATCCTTCATCTCAAACTCGGATGACAGCTCTTTTTTCAACTTTCAAATAGTCGAAAAATTCCTGGAGGCAATAAGCATATCATCAACATAGAGTAACAAATAGATGTACTCACTATCCTGTAGCTTGTGCATGTAAACACATGGGTCATATGGGCTCCTCGTATACCCTCGGCCAATCATAAAGCCGTCGAATCTCTTGTACCATTGTCGTGGTGATTGCTTTAATCCGTAAAGAGACTTCTTCAGCTTGCACACCAATTCTTCCTTTTCTGCAGCTTTGAACCCCATAGGTTGTATCATGTAGAACTCCTCTTCTAAATCTCCATGTAAAAAGATTGTCTTAACATCCATCTGGACTAAATCTAAATCCAGCTGTGTCACCAACGCCAACAAAATCATAATCGACGAATGTTTTACAACGGGTGAAAATACCTCATTATAATCAATGCCCTCTAGCTGTGCATATCCCTTGGCAACTAATCTGACTTTGAACCGAATGTCCCCAATAAAAGATCCATCCTTCTTCACATATACCCACTTGCAACCAGTAGCTTTCTTACCCTTAGGTAGCTTTACAAGTTCCCAAGTGTCGTTCTTTTAAAGAGATCGCATCTCCTCCTCCATAGCTTTCCTCCACCTGATCGAATCGGGGCTAGACTCTGCCTCTCTGAATATGGATGGAACCATATCATCAACAACCTTTATTGATAATGCATATGTGACCATGACATCATTATACCTAGCTGGCCGACGAATCACCCTTTTAGGTCTATTCGCTGCAATAGACTCCTGAACATGATCCTGCTCCTGAGTCTCACAAGCTATTGTGTCCTCTATCTGCCCGGATGTCATCCCATATCCTCCCAGTGTCACCTTCGTAGGAGCCTCGATGGATATAATGCTCTCTGGAGTGAGTGGAGTCACATCATCCTCCACCTGCTATGATATCTCCCGAATCTGGTCTTCCTCCTCCTGCTGAGGAACTTGAGGCTTCATCATGTACACCTCGTCAAATGTGACATCCCTGCTAATAACTATCTTCTTATCATGTGGATCTCATAACTTGAAGTTTTTAACTCCATCTCTAAATCCCACAATGACTGCTTTCCTCGCCCTCGGATTCAATTTACCATCACTGATATTGTAATAAGCAGGACACCTAAATATCTGAAGCGACTCATAGTCACTAGTTATCGAACTAGACTAACGCTCCAACGAAGTCTTCCCTTGTATCGCAATGCATGGTAACCTATTCACGAGATGGTTCGCATAAACCAATGCCTCGGCCCAAAAGGATCTAGGTAATCCACTCTGTGTCATCATACATCGTACCTTCTCCAGCAAGGTACGGTTCGATCTCTCAGCCACCACGTTTTGTTGTGGTGACTCTCGTACTGTGAAGTGTCGTCTAATGCCGTGATCCTGACAAAACTGCAGAAACGGATCACTCTTATACTCTCCTCCATTGTCCGAACGAAGAGCCTTCACCTTTCTACATGTCTGCAGCTCCACTTTCTTCTTCCACTCCATAAAAATATCCAGGACCTCATGTTTATGCTTCATAGGGTATACTCAATTCCTCCTGGAATAGTTATCAATGAAAGTAACAAAATAGTTAGCCCCACCAAGTGATGTGTTCTTGGATGGACCCCAAACATCTGTGTGAATGTAATCCAATATACCTTGGGTGTTGTAAATAGCGATGTCAAACTTCACTCTAGTCTTCTTCCCAAGTACACAATGCTTACACAGCTCCATCTTGCAGGTCTTAGCATCTTTCAATAGCCCCTGTTTTGCCAATAACTGTAAGGACTTATCTCCTGTGTGTCCTAGTGTCATGTGCCATAATGTGGTAGTGTCCTCCTCTGTAGTGATAGAAGCTGTCAGACCCCCTGTAACTGTCTTGCCCTTCAAGTAGTATAGAAAGTTTTCTCTAACTCCTCGCATCGCCATCATAGAACCCTTCGTGACCTTCGTTGTAGCATCCTCTAAGGTCACCCGATAACCAACTGCCTCTAAAGTACCAAGAGAAATAATATTCTTCGTCAATTGCAGCACGAACCTCACTTCTTTCAATTCCCTCACCATTCCATCATGCATCCTAATCCGGACTGAACCAATACCATCAATAGAACATACGTGGTCATTTCCCATAAGCAGGACATCCCCTCTTTCTAGCTCCTCAAAGCTAGAGAACAAATCTCTCCTAGGGCATATGTGATATGTGGATCCTGAATCTAACATCCACTCCATGAAGTTGGCATAACAAACCAATGGTAGTGCAGGACACGAATAGCTCGAAGAATCTGACTCTGAATGTTCATCAATAGCTTTTACAACATCCACTTCTGAAGCTTGTACATCTTTCCCCTTGTTCTTCCCGGCTTTGTCCTTCAACTTTGGGTAGTCGATCTTCCAATGTCCATCTTCTTTACAAAAGCGATATTGATTTCTACCAATACTCTTATGACCACCTCTATTCTTCGATTTTGAGCGGTTGAACTGGCGGTGGTTTGGATCACGGTCTCAAACTACTAATGCATCTCCCGATACCTTCTCGGAGGGTTCACCATCACTCTTCCTCAACTCATAATTCACTAAAGCTGAGATCACCTCCTTATAGCTAACAGTAGTTCTTCCATTGATCATAGTGAGAACGAACGTACCGTAATCATCCTCGGGCAACGAACATAAAAGTAACATCGCCTTGTCTTCATCCTCAACCATGATATCTACATTGGCCATATCTAAAAGTAACTTCGTGAAATTGTTGACATGCTCCCTAATGGAAACTCCCCTCTTTATCTTGAATTGGTAAAACCTCTTCTTCAAGTGAAGCCGATTCTCAATGCTCTTCGTAAGATACTTCTCATTGAGTGTTTCCCACATTCTCTTCGCCGATGTCTCGTTCATTATGTCATAAATAAGATCCGGCATCAAGCATGATCGAATAACTCCACAAGCCCTACTATTCGTCTTCTTCTAAACCTTGTCCTCCATATCAGCGGGTTTCTCTTGTAACTCAAGAGTCTTCTCCAAATTTTGTGCATCCAAGGCGTCCATCACCTTACACCTTCACAATCCGAAATTAATCTTGCCGTCGAATTTCGGAACATTAATTTTTGTGTTATTGATGCTCAGACTCTGTATCGCCTTTGTAAGAGACAAACCTGATGTGCTTGCTTCTCCCATGTTATCGATCTAACTCTTAAAATAGGAATCATTCACTGCATCCTTCGAACAAGCCTCAAGCCAAACCTGAAGCTCTGATACCACTTGTTGTGCGCAATGAAAATTTCGGCAGTACAACAAGAGATTAGATCATAACGAAATTCTCATTTCACAAAGGAAACAAGAACTAGAAGCAAAATATCTCAACAAAGTGAGATATCAGCTCTTCCTTTTATCAGTTCTAGGACTGACTTGTCGAGAGAACCTACAAGCTATTACAAATCACAGCAAGACAAATAATTTTACGTGGTTCGACAAATAGCCTACGTCCACGGGGTAATAAGGGGGGAGATCTACTATTAGAGGGAGAGAATACAACTAGGATTTACAATCTCTCAACGTAAACCCTCAAACAATCTCTCTCTCAAAACTTCTCACAAATATCTCGCACGAATCTGCCACCCGCGGCTTCAAAAATCTCCTCCTTCTTTCTTTTTTTCGTGTGCCTACGAATCAGCCGCTTTTGCTTTTTCTCTGCAGCCGCACGAGCCTTCCACACAAAATAAAACCTTGGCAATTTTTTTCGGTGTGCATTTATAAGCATGAGTTATTTCTCGGGTCGTGCGCCTTCGTTCACAAAAACAAATCCCGCTCGTAGTCGATCTCCCATGCCCGTGGTCCCCACAAAATGCGTGAAAACGCACGCCTTCACAGTTTATACTAAAAGAGTTATGTTAGAGCACCCAAACAGTCTATTTTATTGTTTAAAATTGTCAACATGTTTTGTCTCTGATACATATCAATTATGAGTAATAATATAATTTGATTGATCCAAGTGTATCCTAATATATTTCTAGACTCTTGTCATATCTTTTACTCTTTATTATTTACTGTCCTAATATCACAATTGATTGAGACGATGAAGACATTAGCAGAGAATTGCCTAGGATAAAAATAAAGGTGGAGAATGATTGATCTCGGCTCAATTAAATGAAACAAAAAGGAATAAAGGATAATTATTTTTGAATATTTTATAGTAAAGCTTAATTTTTTGAGTAAAATTAGGAATTTTTAGAAGGAATTTCATGCAAAACTTTTAATATGCTTATGTGAATGCTTTTGTCATATAAAACTATACTAGAATTATCATTAATCTTTAGTATTTATTTTTTATTTTAAATCTATCAATAATTAAGATATCTTGTAGTATTGTGAAAAGTATGTGCCATGTGCTAAGCTTATACAAACCATCTTAATATTAAGTATTTGGTTATATATTCATTAACACATCAATAATATATTATTCTATTTTTTTGAAACTTTAACACTACATTTTATGACTAAGATAAACAAATTGGAGATCGATGATTTTATCCATTAAACAAATATGTTACATAAAGTTTGATATATACAAATTTAAAAAAAATAATGTTGTGTGTGCAAGTATATAAAAGTATATTAATCCTAGATTAACACACAAATCTATTTCACAAATTTTTTTTAAAATATTTAAATAAAATTTATGACAAATATAACAATACATGTTATAGATTTTAACTCAAAATAAATCTGACTTATTTTATAATAATAAAATAAATAATAAATAAATAATTTTGATATTTAACCATGTGTATTACACGTGTACAAAACACACACATACACACACACACACACACACACACATACATACATACATACATATATATATATATATATATATATATATATATATATATATATATATATATATATATATATATGAGTGTTAGACCCTATAAGGGGGTGATTAGGGTCTTATGCTAATCTAATCCTAATTAGTTGCCAATTAAAAATTAAATTGATCAATATGTTCTTGCAAGAGATAGATATGAACAATAAGAACAATAAGCACAAAAGAAATATACACTAAGCAAACACAAATACAAAATATGTTTACGAGGTTCGGTCCCCACGACCTACGTCCCCGCTCCTCACCTCGAGGAGATATCCACTATCACAATCCGGTTTGGAAGCCGGAACTTCTACACACTCGGTTTACAAGATCACCGAAAACTCTCACACTACACAAACACTATGCAATCATACTTTACACACTAAGTGTAGGAACCTAGCCCGTGTCCTCCTCCTCAAGTGCTCGATTACAACCTCTCCCTAGGTTCGTCAATCGACGCCACTCCTATTGGATTAGACCCCGTCTCTCGCCTCACACTTCTCTCGGTGTACAAGTGTATTACAAGTGATTCTCACAAATAAAGGTTAAATACAATGATTTGTTCTTAATTAACAAGTGAGAACACAATGAAGCTCACACTCACTAAATCACACCCCACAACCCACACTATATAATATGAAAATATTAAGCTCAAATATGTGTGTGATAATAGTGAATAAAACTCAATAAATATAGCTAACTAGAATGAAAATGAATTAACAAGCTATATAAGAGTTTAGAAAACTTCTCAAGCAAGAAGAATAGTAGAAGATGATCCCAATGGGATTTGAAGGTCACTTCTTGTTGATGAAAAACTTCTCTTTAAAACAGATTGATGTGATCAACCTTAAACAGCTCTTAAACACACTTAAGATTTTGTTAAACACAAAACTTGGATTTCTTGGATCTAATTGTGAAAGAGCAGCAATGGGGTTTATATAGCACCCCAAAACAACAGCAAGAATATGAGCAAAAGTCCAAAACCCATTTTGAAAACAGCTGTCAAAAAACTAGCCGTTGTAAAGTTCTAACCGTTCGACGGTCGACCGGTCCGGTCGACCGCAAAGCTCAAAACTATAAAAAAAACAGAACTTAAGGCTGGCGGTCGACCGCGAGCTCAGGAAAATATAACTAGCGGTCGACCGCACCGGTCGACCAAAATCTGACATATGACATATGACAGGTTTTTAGAGCTGTTTTTGAAAATTCATTAAAAATATCAAATCATATCCAAAAATAATGAAACTTTGGGAAAAGTTTCTAAATAATAAAATAAACATGTTTGAAAAGGAATTTTTGGAAAATCAATTTTCGTTTATGAAAACTCCCTGTTTTTGAAAAGTGTTCAGAAAACCTGTTTTTCGTGAACACGAAAATTGACATAGAGCTTGT
>BQKN01065035.1:709618-725543 GCA_022839385.1 Asparagus kiusianus
CCCCCCCCCCCCCCCCCCCCCCCCCCCCCCCCCCCCCCCCCCCCCGCAGAAGAAGAAGAGAGCTAAATAAAAAGATTATTTTTTAGAGTACTCCTTACGTACCCATTTTTTATGACATCCATATATTTTCTGGTGATGTCCAATGCGCATTAAATTTGGTAGGACAGACCTTTTACATTTACTTTCACGCTTATTTCAATAAAACAAACACCTAACGTGATAAAATAGTCACTTTTGCACCATTATTTTCCACTTTCAGATTTAAAAAACACCTGATAATATAAGTATGGTGCAAACGGAACATGTGCAGATTAAATACGATGCTTTCTGCATTCGTATCTGGTAACCCATCACAAATGTGAATATGAATACAAACACATCTCAATAAGATAAACTCATATTTATATCCGCTTAAATTGAATATGAATGTTGTTTAAATACTACATATACGAACGTATATGCTAAAGACATATATGATAGAAAATATATATAGATCATTTTATACAGGAGGATCCATGGACAGGTTCGACATATCCAATAATCTATAAATAGATATTTGTCCACTAATTTAATGGTTGAAACAATTGCAACTATATCAACACATATCTACTCCTCTGTACAAATGGGAGAACTCAAGATTCACTATTCATGCTACAGTAACATTTATTGTAGCAAACATGAAGCTAGACGTTCTCGTTTTTTTGAAAAATATTACTGCAGCACCTGGAATACTGTAGCAAATGCGACACGCTACAACAATTCAAAAATTACTGTAGCAGTTAAACCCTGGAATTATTGTAGCGGGAAAAAAAATATGTCATGCTTTGCACGGTATTCACACTAGTTCTAATATATTCAAATACCAACCCGAATATTTCACTCTATATACGTACCCATATCCACATCATCTCAAATATAAATATGTAATAGCTAAATTTATATCCTACCGGATATGGATAGATCCAGATACAGATATTTTCTAAACCCCTTACACTTAGGGATACCAAATACAGATATATCCAGATACAAATATTTTCCTGCACCCCTAAGTGTAAGGCATAGCAAAGGATCCAGGTTTGAAGTCTACTTGCACACAACTTGGTTTGGTAGGAGAGGATGTAAGATAGAGCGAGGGATAAAAGATGGATTTGTGCTTGGTAGAAGGTTTCTTGAGGGAGTAGCAAGGAAAGGTACAGGAAAGGAAGAGACCACACAAAATGAACTAGAAAGTAATAGAGAAGAATCCTTCCAAATTGGGAGTGCACAACAGAAGAGAGAAAGTAAACTATAAAAAACATATACCTCCCCTCCAACCAAACAAGCACAACAAAAGAGCGAAAATAAACTATAAAAACATGGGTTTTTCTATAGAGTGCCCATGGGCACTCTATAAGAGAGGCGAGAGATAAAGAGAGATGATTACATAGGGGATCCCAATGCAAACCAGGTGGGTCTCCTCCTCAATCATCTCTTTCTATCTCTCTCCTCTTCTATAGAGTGCTCATGGGAACTCTATAGAAAAACCCTAAAAACATATACCTCCGTCAACCAAACATAAAGATTTTTCCTCCCTCTTTATACACCCCTCTACCTCATTGCACCTTACTTTAACATTACCTTTCCTCCCTCTTTGACCCCCTACCAAGCCACGCCTAAGCGTGAAGCATAACAAAGGAGACAGGTTTCTAATTGATTACGTCAAAGTTGGATCTAAATGGTGAGATTAGTATGTATAACAGATTGGTGATTAGTGGTAAAAGAAAACATACATTATGTCTCTCAGCTCTGGTAAATGGCTATGCAAAATCTAACAGCAAAAAGAAGTAAAGAAGCTCTTACATCAAAGAAATTGAATTCAACAATACAGGCGACCCAAGAAAATGAAAAACATACAATTATGGAAGAGAAAAGCTGAACTCATGCTATTCTTATACGAGGGAATGCCCAGCTGTATTTTATACATATGCCGTCATAAATCATGGAAACCACAGAATACCATCATAGAAGTCTGAAAAATCAATATGAAGGCCACACTGTCGACCCGTTTGTAAGTACATGGCATACCTAAATTTCTTCCCTTGTTGTTATCTACTGTGCAAATTTACAACAAAATGGCAACATTTTAGCAGTGAATCCTTTTGATAAATAGCCATGACATTTGCAAAGGATGTTGCTTAGCCTGCTATCAAAGGTAGGCAAGCAACTATTTCTGTACTGGTAGAGATTGAGCAGCTGTGATTCTTTCTAGAGGCCAAATAACCAATTAGGGGGGTAATGTTGACAAGGATCATAGAATAAGCAAGAATCATAACAAGCCACCAGCTAGCTCAGAGGATGCGAAGGATACTCTTGCCTCATCCAAATCTGAAGCAGAGGATAACTGCTCTTCCAAGACACTAAGCAAATCAAGGTATTCCTCAAATGCGGGATGAGACTGCAAATTTGATAAAGGGAATTATTGACAGAAGTTTATATCTGTTAATTAAATAAGATAGATATTGTGGAATGCTTTACCTGAAGTGTTGTGCTGTATGCTTTCCACAGCCGTAGGTCATGACGAAATAGATCAAACAATACCTGGACAAAAAAGAAACAGAAAAAAAACGAGGAGTTATTCAAATTACTTTGTGCCTTGTGTTTAAAGTTCAGCAGCAAGCATGGGACCCTTTCTCTGATGGGTAAGTTCTTTAGCTCATTACTTTGAGCTCTTAACTTATCGCAACTATAGGCGAAGAACTACTAAACTATGCCTCATGTAAAACCGAACCCACACCATGGAAAAAGAGTAAAGAAACAGTAGCAAATGAGCCAACCAGTTTTAGTGGGACTGCAACTTTGAAAAATAGACTAACATTCCCAAAAAAGTACTGCCACTTTCTACCTCTCACTCATTTTTTTGGCTAAATATCAGGAGACCAAGCTAGTCTTTTTTGTTGTCATGCAGTGAGGGATTACATGTGGATGAACTTGCTACTAACTATGCATGTATACACGATATGATGGTCCCAACAAGTAATCAAGAAGTGACTGGACAAGAGACAATGTAATTTCCGGAGATGTGAACAGAATATTTACAATCTGCAAAGCATATTGTACATGGAATATACAAAATACAACAAACTGAAGGTCAAGAAATACTTGGTAGTATTCAATTTTGTAACCTTTGATCAATTATTCATTATAATTTTGAAGATGAGTATCATATCACATGCAAGACCACTATTGGTACATTATATAAACAATATAGGATAGCCAGATAGGATAAAAAATGAGTGCCAAGACACCCTATGAAGCACGGACACACATAACATGAAGCCGTGTCGTGTCGTGTCCGTGTCGGACACACGTGTCGAACACACGTATCCTATGTATTTTTTAGGATTTGCCTCGTGTCGGCGTGTCGGATGGCCGTGTTGGATCCGTGTCCGTGCTACATAGAAGACACCAACAGGATGATAATCATGTGCTTTCATGGGTTTGGATGTTGTTATGACTCCTTCCACTAACTGCTTTTTATCATAGCCCAGGAGATCAGTGGAGGGTTGCTCATCCATTGTTCAGATTAATATGCATGACCAATAAGGTATGATTTTTAGCCAGAAACTCTTCTCCGAGGTTAAAAAGAAACCCCATCTCTTTCAACATAGTTCCTTGGCAATAAATATCAACCCAAGTTCAGTGACATCACCCATCAAGCCTTCTTAAAAAACTCAAAAGATGGACCCTCTTAAATTGGGAAAAGGTTTACATGACGATGGTCAAACTATTAGAAAGGTTAAGTAATGTAGTTCAATCATGGGTTAACAAGTAGCAGATATTGTGGCAGCGTTTGGTACTGTTTAGAGTGTATTTTCTACAACTTTTGTATGTTTGTAAGGCTGGAGACTCAAAACGGTCATACCAGATTTCCCACTTAATTTCTGTGAGTAGAAGACATAGTTCACAATAATTTAAATGAATTTCTAGAACACAGAAACGTATTTTCATGTCTACAACTGAAAAATAAATTCTTGAAGGTAGCACATTGAAATCAGATTAATAATAAAATTTTCATTAAGGGTAAAACTATAGAGAACTACAATAAAATTATGCCTATAAAATCCATCAATACCTCTGCACGTCTCAATAGAGTAGCAAGGACTACAATCCATTCCTTGAATTTCACAGAACACATATGAGCCAGAAGGAATTCAGCATCCAGTCTGCTCTGAAGAGTACCCATTTGGAGCTATAATTAAGAGAACAAGTTAACAAATCAGTCAAAGCAACATAATATATCAATTATCACATAACTTTAAGTCCTTGAAGATTACAATAGCATATCTTTTTGATAAACAAATTATAAACCTCCTCTCTTCTGCAGTCCACACAGCAAAAAACAGAAAATATTTTAACTAGTGAACTGTATTACTGTGGTGGAGATAACAAGTTTAAGTATATGTCAGCCATACATATGAGACGGATATATGAAAGATTTTTGGGGTGTGTGTCCAAGAAAAAACCCAAATGAAATCACTTAACTGATCAAATAGTTTTAAGAGGATAAATTATTTTTTTCAGAAAATGTTCAGACTAAAACATGGTGAAATGGCTGGAGTTTCCTCCAGAACAAACAATCAAGCTCCTTTTGTACATCCAGGCAATTGTAATATGAAAGGTAGTTATTTTGACCAGTATAGTTTCTCATCAACTATTGTGTTTTTAGTTCTTAAACTAAGTTGTCAATTATGTGTTTATAGTAAAGACACACCAGTTACAGGAATGGTGTTTCAAACACCAAAAGTCTCAAAGATATGACATCAAAACAAAATATGATAAAAAAAACTATACCTTCTGCCCAATCAGTTCAAGACCAGAAGCAAAATTGTCTAGGCGTGCAGAACCCAGTCTTTCTCGTTGAAGATATTCCTGACGAATTGGTGTTAGGCAATGTTAGGCGTCTAAATGACTAGGACACATGGAAGAACTTCGATGAATCTCACCACTAAATCAAATTGAGTCCCCTTTACAAATGCTACAAGTTTTGAAAGCTCTTTTCCAGACATCAAAAAGCTGGCATGGTTTTCCAGAATGTTTTTCACAGAAGCAACATGTGCATTGAACTCTTTGAATGAAGAGCTGTTCCAGATACAAACAGAGGATAAATTGCTCAGAAAGAAGAGTTACAAAAATGAAAGAGTGTAGCTAAGTAATCATTCATACCTTTTCAAGTCAGATGACTGCCTCTTGTATGAGGAACGGAAAAGTAAATAACCCAAAAATTTAGGAGACATCTTATTAGAGTCTGCATTGACATTGTCATAGTCTCTCCCCGATCTCAGCAAGAACCGCACCTGATCAATAAGAAATTGTTATTCCAGACAATCCCTCAACATATCAAAAATAACAATGAGAAGATGCATGTATTACGTGGAAAATCATACCAGCTCCCCAGCAAGCTCATATAAGGACTCGTCAAGTGTTGCCTGCAAGATTTCAATTCACCAGTCTAATGACCCTTAAAGTGGAGTAAAGAAGAAAAAGATGTTAAAAATCCTAAAGATGTAGTTAGTTTACTTGTAGCAAGCGAAGGGCACAATACTGGCTCACAGCAGGACCTTCTAGCTTAGCAATCACCTGCGGAACATCAGTGCCCAAGATTATTGATAAACTGTGCTATATTTATTATGTAAGAAGAAGAAAGTACAATTTACAGTGTACAAGAAAAGCTTAGCTCACACATATCAAAGAAGCCAACAGATATTTTTCACGAAACCGTCGAAATATTAGTTTTACATTCCAACAGAAACAAATCAGAAAGTGATTGTAATCAAAATATTTTCAGAAATCAATGAAAACCACACATCAACTTTAGGTCCCATGCGATCAGAATTTCTAGAGACGACCTTTAGACAAAAGAAAATTTTTGAACATCTGTAGGTGCATCAAAGTACATTCAAGCCTTGTACTATACCACATTACGGTATATCAGACTTCAAATTTATGCCAGTCATCTCCCAGAAAGAACTGGAAGTCTGGAACACAAACCGGAATGTCCACTCCTGGAGGAAGATATCAACATATCCTCGTTTGTCTCAGTCAACTGATAGATCTTACTTATAGCAATAACAAGAATGGAAAATTAAGAACAATTTGTTGTGCCAAAAAAAGTTTGTACACGCTGGTTGATGCAAGACTCAGATATCTTACCAATATGTAACATGCAGCAGACCTGTACCACCTTCTTTGAAAGCATTCTTCAAACAATCTGAAAAGAGATTCACAATCACATAGGTGACGGTAAGTTAAAGACTGAAATTTGTAGCTAGGTATATTAAAAGTATATTTCAACAAAGATCATGGAACAAGGATTTTTGAAAACATAACTATTGGAACCTGAGAAGATTTTTGGATAACTGCATTTACATAAACTGTCTCTTTTTCTTTTTTCATTGGGACTGCGGGTGGGTAGGGGGGGGAATGGATTATAGATGTAACTATTTGACTCAGAAAATTTTATAAGTTACGTAGCACATCTTGATTGACTTATGTTTAAAAAATAACTGCAGTAAATTGCTCAGTGTGGGGAATTGGTTCAAATTTTACATAAGAACAAAGCTAAAAGACCATAAATGGATGACCAGATATCTCTTTCAAGTTAAAATGTAATTATTACTTCAAGTGATTGCCAGCGAGGTGATAATATAATTACAAATAGACATCAGATGATATATATTTAATCAATTACAATTGTTTATTTTAAGATAGGAGTACTCATGCTGCTAAGAATATGCTTGCTAATAAAGTCTTCTGACAAAGACATTCAGAAACAACAGCAATCACCTGAAGAATAGAATGACTAATGATAATATAGAACTGAGTTGGGTAACTTGGTTCAGAAAATATCCTGCAAAGCTTTCAGCATAAAGATCTAGAGATCCAAGGCATATGACAGGAGTCCCTCATCTGATTTCTCTTGAACACATCTCTACTGTCACTAATACATAACACTTGATAGGCTAAAACCTCCTGGAGAGAGGACAGGTGGTGGAGAAAATATTTTAAAGTGCCCAATGAGGCAATGACTATGGGTAATTTTGTTGCCCATATATGAAGCATGCACAAAATGGGTGGTCAAAAGGGACATTTTTCTTAGCTCATTCCTTTAGGGTGTAGAAATTTTGATCCACAGATTCTCATCTTGATTTAAACACTAAAAAGCCCTTACTCTAATGTACCAGTAATTCTATAACATTAAACTAGCCAGGTCACTATTTAGGTTCCTTTCTACCCTTATTGAGACACAGAAATAGAACTCTGAAACGCTTGAGTTCTGGTTTTTAAACGGTTTACTTTATCCAAAACAATACTAACAGAGATCTTTCATATGAATTATAAATGATTGTATTTAAATGAGAAACTTAGGCTCCGGAGATTGAATTCTTCACTTTTGTCAAACACTGATTCTGAATGCAAGGTCTATCCACGTGTTATCAACTTTTTTTTTTCTAATGACTCATCTTTGATCGCCATTGCATCATCATTGCAACAAACATCTTTCAGCAACTTCATTCCCTCCAGAGACTCAGGGTGCTAAACCGTATCCATATCCAAGGAAAGATCCGCAACCGTATCCGTTAGGATACGGATATGGTACTCAACTCTATATCCGATATGATATGGTTACGGATATGGTTTTGTAGTGAAATATCTGTATCCGTATCCGGAATATCCGAATACATATTAGTCATACTCTTACGATAGTTTCAATTCTTAGATTATGGATTTGTGGTTAATTTTGATGGTCAAGAGGTCGAATCTTAGCTTTTTCAGTTATAATGAACATACTAATGAACTTTTTTGTATCACATGAACTATATTTTTCTCAATACTAACTAGTTTTCTCATAGCCGTTTTGTATCCTCATGCATATTCGGTTATATATCTGCATCTATATCCGCAACCGTATCCGATTTTAGCAGATATGGATATGAAGTTTCCTTACCGAGGTATATCCATATCCGTATCCGTATCCGAGATGGGTAAGCGGATATAGATATGGTAAGCATCATATCTGAGCCGTATCCGGACCGAATGCACCCCTAGACTTGAGGCATCTCAACTTCATCACATTTTCCATTTCTCTTCATCTGATGATCTTCATCTGACATTGGATTAAGACCTGATAAATCCAAGTTGTAAATACTAGATTCTTCTTCACATTGACAACTTCCATCTGCAACCAGATCATCCTCGATTCTAGTCAATGTTGAAGAACTCAATCATCCAGAGAGGGACATCATAATATTGGAATGTAAGCATGAGAAGATTGAGTATACCAATCACTTCTTCAGAAACTTCTGCTTTGCAGTAAGCTTGTTATTATTCTTATGTTTACCAACATGGATTGAGTTTCAACAATCTTGTCCCATTGTGTGCATTGAATCCCTTTTGGAACCACCTGACATCTATCTTCAAGTAACTATAGTCTCCTGTGTTAGGTAACAGGATAACAACAATCATAGACAAAACTAAAGTGACAGTACTGACTGGTAACATTTACAAAAGAATAATTTGTTTCTTGGTTCATTACTAAAAAGTCGTGATGCTAATAAAATCTCATTGAACTGGATACTCAAGCTGAATCTGAGGCTTTGCAAGGGTCACAACCTGGAAGATAGTCACAAGCAGAAAAGTGGTTCTACAAGCAGACTTGATGGAAACAGCTTCCACACTTCAGCAAATGGACAATCTTGAATTTTGTGTGCACTGGTTAGTCATGTATTTACCAGTTTAATTTTACTCTTTAATTTATTTAAAACTTGTACCTGGGAGATTTGATTATTTATTTTTATTTTCTCTTTTAAGATGGTAGTTACAAAAATGTTCCATAAGTTATTATCTTTATTATGCTTTTACATTAGTTAGTTATTGATTTTTAGATCATTTGCCTCCTGGTTTGGCTCACCTATAAAATGGAGTAGGAAAATCGAACTTAATATATTTACTAGATGAACTTAAGGAATTGATTGATTTTTCTTGAAATTTTAAGCATTAAGTCTCCTTGTTTTCTATTATCAAAAAATAAAAACAAAAAGTTTCCTCGTTTTCTTCAACTCCTTTGCTACATTGTATACTAGGATATACCCCAAATTGAAGAAAAAGTTCATCTGTTGTACTAGACGAGAAGTAGGAGAAAATCTCCATCATCCAAACCTATGATGCACGGATACGGATATGACACGGACACGGATACGGGATAGGCAAAATCCAAAAAAATAAGACACGGGGATACGGCAAGGATTTTAAAAAAAAATTATTATATATAGAAAAATTTATAAAATTCAACCAACAATCTAAAATATGAATCTATCACAAAATAACAAGTTTGTAAATAAAAAGTACCTCAAGATGAAGTGGAAGCTGAGAGATTAAGAAAGAGGATTAGGGTTAGGGTTAGGGTTTTTTTCTTATTTTCTTTTGTTTGAGTAGATCGAATCGAGTGGGAGATTTGAGAAATAGGAATGGGTTTTTTAATCAAACGGTTCGGGTTGGATTTTAACAACCAAACCCGTAACCCGAATGAATCAGCCTTCGGCGAATCCGAGCCGTGTCCGAGCTCCTTTGACCGTGTCCGAGCCTAATTTGACCGTTGACCCGTGTCGGACACGGATTGACCGTATCCGACCCGTGTCGTGCACGTGTCCTGATGAATTCGTGTCCAATTCGAGTCGGACACGGATTCGTAGCTTCCGGGGGCGAATCCGTGCTTCAGAGATCCAAACAATACATCCAAAATTTCATAACTTATTAATTAAATGTGCAACAATATTCTAGTAATAAAGAACTATCACAAAAATAGATTTAAGAATATTATCTTCAACTCACTCAGTTGATCTTCCAGCTGCAGAAAACAGATCAGCCCAATGTCTTCCATCAGTTTTCCTAGCAACGCTCACAACCACATCAAGATATTCTGGAAAATTTTTTATCAAATCGCATGTCTTCTCTAGAAGTGAGGGGTTTGAGGATTTTGTTGAAGTAGAAATCTGATTCTTGTTTGCACTTTGCCTACAGAAAAGAATTAAAAAAACTTATTGAAAATTAAGATAAGTGCAGATATTTCTCAAAGCCAATCTAGCCACAGACACCATACACGATAAATTGGATTACAGTGTGTTCAGTTGAATAAGTTCTATATGGTCAAGGGGCAAACTGTTGCCACCAAATTGGTCATGTAGATATGCTGGTCACACTGAATCAGTGCACGAGATAAGCTAAATATAAAGAAACAAATAAATTAACATCTAGATCTATTACATTAGACAGGCTTGAGAAATTCTCGGTTCATCTTGATGACTATCTTTCTCTTAATCAAGTGTACACCCAATTATATAAAAAAATAACAATGATCTAATTAATGATGCCCGTATATGCATGGGATCTTAGATTTAGAACAGAGTGGAAAAAGAAGGGATACTCATGACGATCGTCACAGAAAAACCTAACTTTTAATACACATTGTCATAACTAAACACTACCAGTTACTACCAGACAAATTTTAACAAGCGGAACAAAAGGTTGCAGTAGTCGCTTCGGTTATCGCCAAGTTAGTGTCATCTTCACTTCACCACTTTCCAAATAAAGTAAAATGCTAACTTCTTATCAAAAGACAAGACCATAAGTCACAATACTATAAGAGAGTTTTCCATCTATAACTTCCAATTAATTTCCCTTTTTTATTCTTGAAAATTGTAAAAATTCACAATACCAAAAATTGCCACTAGAATAATCGAACATGGTAACAAAATAATAAATTGTATATTCGAATAAAAATCAGTCAATTTATATAAATAAATATTTGACTTGAATCGCAGCATACCTTGAGATTTCAGCATCAAACACAGTGAAAAGAAGCCACTCCAAACAGTGCGAAAAGTGAGGTTTTTCTTCTGATAAGCACGCCAACCGTAAAGCTTCTTCATTTTTATTCCGCTAGTAGCAAGGAACATTTACAAGAAAGTTAGAAAATTTTAAAGTCTGTAATTACAGGGCACCAGTAAAGGTACGTTATATTGCTTTGTGAGAGTGACTGTACTATATTCTTTGGTTTGATAACCTTTGCAGATCTCTTATTTTAATTGGTTAAGGGGTTGTTTCTTTCCATGCATTTGGTTGATTTTACATTAAAAAAGGGACCCACATTTAAAATCCTAGATTTTCATCAAATACATTGTTTGTTTGGTATTTTTCATGGCACGGATTGGGAGTTGCCACATAAGATAAATGCATCAAAAAAGATCCCTAAAAGTATGCTGATTTCAACCAGACTTGTGATGTTAGTCATGTTTCCTCAATAAAATCCATGTACAACCAAATAAAATTTAGTTGCATTTTATCCTCCATCCAAACCCTCTTTAATATCCATTGCAAAATACAAGATTATGGATTTTAAAAATCCAGTACAAGCATCAAGATGCAATTCATGAACAAAACAGCCCCTAAGCAGATAGACTGGAAAAGTAGGTTGAAGTCTTGTAAGAAACTAAAAACTAACAAAGGGCTAAAAGACAGTATTGTGGTCAACTAGTTATTTGAAATAAACTAAATATTGTGACCCAATAAACTCTCAGGTTGAAAACCACTAGAACATAATATCAACTCATAGGAAAGGGTTCAGAGAAAAATAAGACGAAATTAGATTGAGAAGAGAAATTGGGGTACCTGAAGAAGATGGCGAAGCAAACAATGCAATATAGTTTGAGCTTGGGGAGAGGGCTCAAAGCATGGGAATTCAGTGCATGCTGAGAATGACATTCTCTGAGAAACACCAACAACAACTCCAGCATTTGGAAGAAGTCCCACAGGGTAAACCTCGCGATCAAATTCAAGCTCTGGATCCAACTGCAGAGAAGATCATTGAATTTATATTATACCAAATGATCCTTAGGAAGAGAATATCTTGATCTACAAGAAGTAAGCCACGACAAATTTGAAATTTTAAACACATTAAAATTTTGGGAGAGATTTTAGGTTATATGCATGAGAAAAAAAAGTTGAATAGGAATAATGTTACGCATCACCAGCAAATCCACCCAAACATATAAGGTGTCAACGTATGTGGCAGGCTTTCACAATTTTGATTGGATTGAATGACTGGAATGAGGTGGAGGCACACACTTGGGTAGCCTGCTGACTAAGCCCATCTTGCTAGTTGCTACGCAACATCTTGCTTAGGGACATGCTCTTAACTGTACCTTCCCAATTCTTATAACCTCTTTCCTTCAATAAGAAGTACCCTTCTTTTAACCACTGTTTATCCATCTAGTTTTATTTTCCTTTAATTAAAGGGTGCTTAGGTATGCAGAACATGGGTATGGTACCTTCAAGAGCCCGCGAAGCTTAATAGTTAATCCAACAAAGAATTACCATCAAGACTGTTTGGCACTCCTTTTAATACCCTTTATTCAAAATACACAAATTTAACACTTTTTCCTTGTGATATCTTTGTCTATTTATATTGCATGACCTATGAATCTTATTCATAGCAATTCCAAAATTCAGGATCCTTTTTTAAATAAAAAATATATACCGTCTACAGCATATTCAGGTCCATGAATTGGAATGAAGTGCAATTTTATTTTCTCACAACCTGAGCCAACATACAGTAACTCAAGGCTAGCGGCATCACCAATTCATGCTGTAAACAAAACCAAAGAACAGCCAAACTTGTACCCCATGTGAGCATGCGACGGAGAGTTCACTGGAAACCTTGGGAGGCTAAAATGCCATTGCCTTTCTACAAGTTACTCTTCTACCTTGGTACATCAAATGCAAGTGACAGGAGACTAGTCTCAACATCTTTGGTGGGTGACAACAGAATATCCACCTAAGTAGCATTAAATGATTTTCCAGTTATTCTCGTTTTAATAAATGACCGTACATTTCTTGGAAGATAGGATTTAAGATACTCAAGTAAAAAATCTAAACCTTATAAAGTGCATAAATCTGGAACACAGGTAGGACATTGGATTGATTAACTTTTTAACTAACATACACAGTGCATAATATGTGTTCACAAACTTATAGGTGAACTATATGACTTACCTTTACTGGGAAAAAATTTCTGTAGTCTAGAGTGGATGCAGACGCGTGGAAGAAATATATGAAATCAATAACATTTCATTTGATCACATAATATCTATGAAAAAGATAAGGTCAGAACCATGACGAAAAATAAAACATGCGGAACAGTAGTAACATGAACTTTTAGGTTTAGAAACACTTTTATCTGTCTGATGGATAAACTACAGTGTTAACACTCTCTTTCCACTATGTTATCTTCTTTAAACAAACTACAAAATTTTATGTGCTTTGGTACTACATTTTTCTTGGAAAGAAAGCCCGCCAGGAAATGTTTACCTGTAAGAAATCCTCCTGTTTAAAAGGATCAACTCCAAGAGATGGGTACCAAACCTGCAATGATCCGCTTCAGTATAGAAACTATATTAGAGATTAAATCAGATGATGTCTATCATGATTAAAAAATCAAAATGCGACTATAATACAGAAAAGCAAATGCTTGAAATTTCTTGGAAGTATACACACACACACACACACACACACACACACACACACACACACCTGCATGCCACGATGACCATAGTCCAGCCAGGAAACTTCCTCGATAAGATTTTCTTTCTCCTCTGATTGGCCACAAGTAACCCAAAAAAGCTCAACCGAACTAGTTAGCACATGCTCATGCCCATCATCCAAATCAAGCACTGAAAGCTCCCCATTTGACCGCAATATCAAGCATCTGATATTGCATTCAGACAAAATTAGTAACTCGCTATGACCGAGAAATCGTAATGCCGCCAGGGAAAATCATAAATACCTGGAAGGTTGTCTGGCTGAAACATTTGAAGAAGATGCAGTATTATTGCTTTTGGACATTCCTTCTGTTGACAGGTCAGGGATAAACCGCATTGATGCAGGATGACTCTTTGCACTCATGATTGAAAGCTCTCGTACTGTAGAAAGCTGTTTGTCATTGGATTACTAACAAATGCATGCACACTAATGTTCATTCTAAAAGTGTAATTACGTAACACCTTCATGAAAATTTAATCACTTAACATACTCTTTAAATGATAAAATCAAAGAAACACAGAACTTTTCCGATACCTTTAAAACTGGAGCGCTAGTAGGAGATAGTTCTCCAAAGATTTTTATGTGGAAGACGTGAACATCGAATGGACAATACGTAACAAGTATATAGTCTTGGCAGACATCCATAACCATTGGCTTTCCAAGTAAAGTCTTCCGAAAAAGTAAGGAGCTCTTATCAAGATGATATCTCGGGAAAAATAGCAATTCATACCTACAACAGTTAATAAATCTTCTTCATGATGAAACTAACAAGATCGAATGATAACATATTCTACAAGTTTAGAAAGATAAAGAAAATACATAAAGCCATTGAAACAGCAATAGAGTAAATATCAGAACTTGGCCAATGCCTATGTTACAAAGAAAGTAAAAGATGAATATAACCAAGAATAGATGCTCTCAACAGCACAAAATCAGCTTATTCTAATCATTGCAGCTACAACAATCAACAAACAAGTAACTAGAGCATTCCCCCATCCACACAAGAATAGATCGTAATCCATGGCACAAAATAAGTTATTATCTCTGTAACTATAACAATCAACAAACAAACAACCAGACATTCCCCCTACCCAAGGTTTTAAATGTCGGATGTCAGGTTCATGTCGGATGGCTGAAATCCATGTCGGATAGCGAAAATCGAGGATATATCGGGGGACATGGACTAAATATTGAATTTTCATATCATGTCTTAAATATAATCTAAGCATTCCTAAATTCAATATAAGGATACTTTATAAATTCTAGAGGCGGCGCCGGCGATGGGTGGATTCCAACGTCGCAGGAAGACAGTGCCGGAGACAAGACGTCGTAGGGAGGCAGTACCAGGACTCTTCTTCTTCTTCTTCGTCTGCTCGGAGTCCTTCGGATGAGTCACCGACCACCCTCTTCCATTTATCCCGACGACGGGATACCCTACCGCCCTCGGGTTCGATTGAGGTTCGGATTTCGGGGCACAACGGGAGATGGACGACGGGGGGCCAAGATGGAGGTGGGGGAGGGGCGTCGTTGTTCACGAAAGGAGTGATGGGTTCCCAAGTCCGCTGCAACCCTAATTTTTCTCTTATTCTTTTTATCGGGTTCATAAAAAACCCTTAAACATGAGAACTGGTCAAACAGGTTTGAGTTTTTATCACTAAATCCAAACCGGGTAACAGAAAATAGATCTAAAAAAGGGCCATATCGGCCGCGATTTTTAAAGCTGAAAAATCGGCCGATATGACCCTGATATTTTCGATTTGGTCCTGAAAACCGACATACGAGTTGAAAACGCCCATGTCGTATCGCTCAAGCCCTCAAACCAACATGTCAGACATGTCGGCCGACATTTGAAACTTTGCCCCTACCCACCCAAGAAGAGATGGTATCCATAGCACAAAATTAGTTATTATCTTTGTAACTATAATAGTCAACAAACAAATAACTAGAGCACTCCCCCCCCCCCACCCCTAAACAAAAAAAACACACCCACCCACCCACATGAACACATACAATCAGAAGGAACTATTGCGACAATCCTAGCAAGCACACATACGCATGCATGCTCGTGCAGACCCGTATACATGCTGTGTAGAGGAGGATGACCAATAGCCTTTTCAAGTGAGTGGGGAAAAGAACAAAGCCACATTTTAAAGAATGCGGGTACACCATATGAATGGTCTCAAGTTTCATGCTCATCTTTGCATCAAAAGTTACTTTTAGATATTCCTATGCTAAATAATTGAAATATATATATATATATATATATATATATATATATATATATATATATATA
>BQKN01065035.1:734189-747065 GCA_022839385.1 Asparagus kiusianus
TATATATATATATATATATATATATATATATATATATATATATATATGTGTGTGTGTGTGTGTGTGTATCTATATATATATGTATAAAAACACAGCTTGGACTTTTTTGAAAAGAAACACAGCTCTTCAAAATCCGTGCCCTCCCCTAAAACCACATCCAGATCTGAGATCCAGTTTCCTCTCCCCCTCTAAGACCCTCTCTACTCCACGATCTCAAGTCCCCTCTCTATCCACCCTCCTCTCCTCCCCAACCCCATCCCCACTTGTGCTCGCCCCCAACCCAGCCCCTCCCCGTTCCCCAAACCCCTGCCCCAACTCTAGCCCCTCCCCTCCCCCAACTCCAGCCCCTCCCCGATCCCCAAGCAGCCCTAACTCCGCCACGACACACGTCGCCACGACACCCACCGTCGGCCGAGAAAATTCCCTCTGGTTCGTATCCGGTTGTTTCACTCAGCTCCAATTTAGGTAATTTGAATAGGTAGGGTTTTGGAATTTGTTTTGTTGTCTTCGTTGGGAATTTAGGGGGATTGAGATTTTGAAATTCCTTTAAAGATTGTATTTTATGGGGAAAGTTCATAATTTGGGATATTGTATCATAATTGACTCAAAAAGAAAAATATGTCTTTGTTCTTCCTGTGAATTTCAGTAATTTTACATTTTTGGGTTATTTGGCTCGAATTTCAGTAATTTTTTATTACAAGCAGGTATTACCTCATTGATTTTAGCATTCTTAGAATTATGGATTATCAATGTATTTGGTTATTTGGCTCGAATATTAGTTGCATGAAGTGAATATTAAATTCATGTTAAATTATTCAAAATTGGCAGATTGAAATGGCTTCATCATCAACTATGGAAGGTAACTCATGTGTTGAAGTGGATATTAGATTCATGTTGAAACAATGCGAGTGTGGAGAATTATCAGATGTGAAGATAACGAAGTCAAACAAGAACAATAACCATGGTAGAATATACTACTCGTGTAAAAGGCAAAAGTACGGTTCGTTATTGGGCTGGTGCAAGATTTTATCAATTGAACAAGTATCATCTGTCATTGCCCCAACAGAGGAGCATGACTTGGTTGTTGCACGTGAACAAGTGCTGTGAAAATAGCTAACTATTATAGCTTTTTGTTGTCTATTTGTTTGGCCATAAAAGAAATTATGTGATGTAACTTTTGTTTGGTCATAAAAGAAATTGGCAGATTGAATGGAATGAAATCATCGATGTACTGGAATGGAATATTTTTCTTGAATGGAATATACAAGCAATTCAAGCATTGTTGTCTATTTGTTGTCCATTTTTCAAAAGGATTCACACAATTCATTCAAAAAGTCAATATTAAACTAAAGGATTCACACAATTCTTCAAAAAAATCAATATTAAACTAAAGAAATACTCCTCCGGTTCATTCAAAAAGATTCACACAATTCTTCGAACACTTTATCTTCAACTAGGGATCAAGAAAACTAACATTTAGGCTTATATCATCCCCATCTTCACTTGATAACCCATCACCCTCTTGCAAATTTGTATCACCGATTCATCGCATGTAGAAGACCTACATTATATTATATATATATATATATATATACACACACACACGCACACACACATCAAGAGGGATACTAGAAAGTGAAAAATAAGACAACCTAAATAATAAAAGAATTATTACTTACGAATTTGTGAGTGCTGAACAATTTCGCTTATCATGTGATTAGCCTACTTTACCACGCCCGTGGCAACGTCTATCTTTTTTATTTTTTTCTCTAGCCATTGCTTTTTCTTTTCCTCCTTCCAACGTTTTGCCGCACCCTTTTGCTCACACTTGATCGGGTTCATTAAACTATTTTGAAAAGTACAAGAACCATGTGCACTAGTACCATCACCTATTATCTTACTACCTATTGGATTACTTTCCTCGGTGAAGCTCATTATAGTCATGCGGCTACTAAGAAATTGGTCAATTTGCTCATTAATGCTACGCAATCCATCGGTAAACATCTTCTTTGTTTCTTCACATACGAGTGACTTGTCAACTAAATCCAAAGATGATTGGATAAATTGACTCTTATCAGGGGTTATCTGCATACCTTTATCATCATCCATTGTCCCCGATTTTACAAACTTAGTCCACCTCTTTAAGATGTATTTATCGAGAAGATGTATTTATCGAGCAATATTTCAGCATCAAATTTTATCAAATATGAGATAATGTGCGTACATGGGAATCCGGTACTTTCGAACTTTTTACAACTACAAGAAATCAAATCCAAGTCCTTGTCGTAAACGATTTCGCGAACTTTACTTGTTGCGAGCTTCTTTCTTTGAATTTGATACACACGGTGATTGTCGATTTCCCTAACAAACTGCAACTTGTAGTTAAAGCTATCACACACTTCATGCTCAAACTTGCAATACATCGCATTCGTGTAAATATCAACAATTTGCTCCAAAAAGTCATGATTTATTCTAAATTTAGGTTTTTCAATTACATCTTTGTGATCGACCATCAACTCCTTATGACGTTAGCACACTAGTCCCCTGTCAAATTGTATCATAAAATCTACCAATGAATTATTCTTCGAAACAAATTTCTTAAAAAATGCATGTCCACTTTCTGCTCGTTGACTACTTAACATGTCAGCTGAGAAAACATGATTAACATATGCAGGAATCCATCTTGATCGAAGTTCATATTGGTCTTGCAACCACTTGACATGTCAGCTGAGAAAACATGATTAACATAAGCAGGAATCCATCTTGATTGAAGTTCATATTGGTCTTGCAACCACTTGTTTCCTTCTAACCAACTTTTCATAATCAGACTTTCCCATTATAAATCAAATTCTTCAGGAATCTCCGATTTCCAAATGCAAGCCGAGAACTCACTCTTATAAATATTATACTTCACTGCATCAATTTTTTCAGAAAACTTCATTAATATATGTCAATTACAATACCTGTCAAAAGAATTAAATAAAATGTTAAAAAGAAAGGTTATGTATATAAATATTTTCAATAATATATACAAACTATAATACCTGTGAAAAGTATTTGGAAGAACAAGAGGGAATGCCTTAGTCATAGCTGGGTCTTGATCGGTAATAATCATCTTCGGGGCACCACCAGGCATACTTTCCAAAAATTGATTAAATAACCATACAAAATCATTAACGCTCTCATGATTTAAAAATCCACAAGCAAAAATAATTGTTTGACCATGATTATTAACCCCCATTATTGGTGCAAATATCAGGCCATAACGATTAGTGTAATAAGTAGTATCAAAGATTACAACATCACCGAAAAATTGTAAGCCCGCTTAAACTTGCATCGGACCAAAAACAAGTAATCTTTTGTTCCTCATCGGCCTCAATTTGAAAAGTAAACGAAGGATTCTTTCCTTGTTCTAATTTTAAATACTCATAAAACATTTCACCATCATGCCTCTTTATATCAGCACGTATATCCCTTTCATGATTATACAAATCTCTTTGAGTGCACCTAATATTTTCTATACCTCCAGATTGTACTCCAAGAAAACTAAATTGTTAATGTTAAGGTATATTCACCATGGAGAACTATTTAGTTAAATATTTTGTTGAGGCTGAAACGGTACGATGGGACCTTAAAAGATGAATCTTTGATGGTGTTGATAGCGGGTGGTTGTGCTCCTCATTAAAAATAGTAACAATGTATTTTCTGGGGTTTGATTTTAAAACTACGATTTTGACAGTACAATCTTCAGCTAAGCTTCCTCGACGTCTTTTCTTTCCAACATCCGCGATTCTTGAAGATTGTTTAAAACAAACATACTCCTTCCTTCTTATTTCACCATTTTCTGACTCTTTCTGGGTAGTCCAAACCCTTACACTAAACCCAGTTGCTTTAGCATAAGCATTGTAGAATGTCACAATATCATCTATTGTGTCAAATTCTTATCCTTTTTTCGCCTCAACCCATCTGATACTTGAGGAGTATATATCAAACTATCGTCATCCAAGTTTACTTCATTAGCTTCATTATTCAAATTTTCACATCTCACCCCTACTTCATCCAAGTTTACTTCATTAGCTTCATTTTGACAGCTAGCCCCTACTTCAGTGTCCAAGTTTTCCATTTCTCACAAAAAATTATAATTGACCTATATAAAATGCATATTTATTTTAAATTTTCACATCTCACCCCACATATTCAAATTACTTCAATTGGAGCTGAGGGAACAACCGAATACGAACCAGAGGGAATTTTCTCGGCCGGTGGTGGGTGTCGTGGCAGCGACGGTGTCGTGGCGACGGGTGTCGTGGAGTTAGGTCTGCTTGGGGAATATGGAGGGGTTGGAGTTGGGGGAGGGGAGGGGCTAGAGTTGGGGTAGGGGTTTGGGGAACGGGGAGGGGCTGGGGTTGGGGGCGAGCACAAATGGGGAGGGGGTTGGGGAGGGGAGGAGGGTGGATAGAGGGGGGACTTAAGATCGTAGAGGAGGGAGGATCTTGGAGGGGGAGAGGAACTGGATCTCAGATCTGGATGTGATTTTAGAGGAGGGCACGGATTTTGAAGAGCTGTGTTTTTTTTCAAAAAAGCCCAAGCTAGGTTTTTTCGACGGAATGCGTACGCATAAATGCGTACTCGAAATGGACTGTATATATGTGTGTGTGTATGTGTGTGTATGTATGTATATATATATATATATATATATATATATATAGAGAGAGAGAGAGAGATGGACAGACACACACACACATAATACATGTGTAGGGATGAATGTAATCACCTATGCACATAAATAAGTGTATCAATAAAGTTTCTTCCTAGAGATCAATAAAGTTCTACCTTATGTGAATGGATAATGGATGTAGGGAAGCATTTTCATTTGTTTTTTGAGAAGTCATTTATAATTAATTTTTTTTCTTGCTCTAGGCTATCTGTCACATCCCTTCTTTGTATGGGTCAAATGGTCAATTAACGAAACATTAATACATTAAGCTTGCTTTTACTATAAAATAGGAACATTGTGTTAATAATAAAAGGAAACAACTATACCATACTCGTATGATGTGATTAACGACATGTTAGTTGGAGGCATTTTAATAGCATGAAAACAATGGAAAGGAAGAAATCCAAACATTAGACCAACATGGAGAATTGGCACCGCGTAGTTCATCTCTTTGCAGTGACCCTGAACTACTCTTGAATAAGCATGAGCTTGTTTGGCGAAGGCCTCTTTGTAGATATGTATATTGACTTAGAATGTTCAGAGAAGAGGAAGCTCAACTGGGGTTTAATGGGCCTTAAACAGAGGTTGAGAATCAAATTAAACCAAAAGCTTACACTGTTATGTAGCCTTAACTTCTATTTAAGTAACTCTTTCTTAATTTTTGCAATATGGGACTAGTCCCACACATTAAATTTCAACAATATCTCCCCCTTTGCTTTTGAGTATGGCTCAATTATCCACGATAACCATGGCCGCATGAAGAAGGCGGCATGACTACTAAATCTTCCACCGCTTTTTGAGGGTCACTTCCACGGGCATCTCGGGGGGGGGGGGGGGGGGCGACCATTATCAATGGGCTAATCTGACTTTGGTCTAACCAATAACTGTGCAGCAACAACATGGTCCGAAAACATCCATAGGATCTTTCATCGCCTGTGGGCTCACTAGACCTTAATCCACATGACTTGGTCAAAACAGGTATCTATTAGAGTTGCATGGCATGACAAGGATCGTAGGATTTTCCACCATGTTGAGGTGAATGTGCTAATCTAACCTCAGCCATTCTACGAACACATTCGGTTTTCATTAGACCTCACTCTCCTTGGGCCACAACCTAGGCTCCAATACCACTTATTGGTACAGATCAGGCTCAACCGAGAGTTAATGGGTCTTAAATACATGTTGATAACTAAATTAACCAAAAGCTTAAACTATTAGGTATCAGACCCAACTTCTATTTAAGCTGCCACTCTTTCTTGATCTTTTCAATGTGAGACTATACTCATAGTTGAAATTCCCACATGAGCTTGTTTGGTCAAGATCTCTCTATTGATAAGTATATCGGCTTAAAATATCCTAAAATGCTCAAGAAATAAATGTGGGTTAAAGCTTATCTGATACAAGTGTGGCTAATGGTTTTAAGAACTTTCGTTTTTCTTTGCTAAGCTTTCTTCTTAACATAGAAGACATATTAATTATCTTCTAGTACCCCCAACCCAATAGATATTACATGATCTTCATATTTTGAAGGGCTTTGCATAGTGTTTCTAGAAATTATAGAACATGTTGACTCACAACACATCCAAATTATCTCTAGCAGTTAAATATTATACAGAATTATCTTACATTACTTCCAAATTATCTCAAGTATTCAAATATTTCAGAAATGCTATAGGGCCAAACAAAAATCCCAAAATGTTCACTAAGAAAGCTTTACGGAAACAAATTCAACGTGTAAATTCATAATGCAATGAAAAATCAAAATCAGATGCAATCACTTACAAGCACAGCAATCGTTTTGGTATCAGGACTCCAAATCGCCTGCAAATTCCCACCCTCCCTCTGAATCGACTCCTCATCTCTCGCATACTTTCCCAATCGAACCTTATGCTGATCCAGCACCAAATCTCACATCTTTAAGTCAAAAAATCGAAGAAAAATCGTAAGTTAGGGTTTTAAGGATTGCGAACCTGAGAAGAGCTCCAGAGCTCGAGACGAGTGGAGGTGACGACGAGGAGAAGGCGGTTAGTGGTCTTGATGTAGAGGATCCGACCCGATAAGGAGCTGCCGGGATCTATGGGGATGACCTGCGGCCAGCCGTAGGCCATGTACATGGCGGCCGGTAGACGGGTACGCGGGTGGGTGGATACGGTAGATCCGAATGGAGAGGAGATCTGAGAGCGTGTTGAGGGGTGAAAGGTGGAACTTGCTTTTGAGAGAGAAATTTGAGGGGTAAAAATGGTAATAAGTAAATAAGGTTTGTTATGGAGTTTTGATAGTACGGTTCTCATGTTTGGGGTAGGGACGTGCGTGGGCCGGACTCGTTCCCGCCCGTGACCTGGCTTACCGGCTTTGAGGCCTGGCAGGGTCTAATCTAGGCCCGGTCTGGTTAGAATAGATCGAACTTATTTTTCTGATTTCGGGTCTGGGACCGAACCTTGCCTAACTCACGACACACTTAATGTGCGGACCGGGTCTGATCTGACCTACGGCCCGTGGATCATGGGTCGGCCCGTGGATTTTTTGTCCAACTTTTTCCTTATTTTTATCTTTTTAATTTGTTAAACTTATATTTACAATTATAAAATTATTTCTAATTTATTTTTAGTAATTTAAACTTATAGAAAAAACTATTTTTAAACTTGTATTAAACATTTTAATCCTTTCAAGTAGACATCAGCAAATTTAAAGATCGCTGCTTTATTTCTCAATGGGCTGAAAAGCCCACAAGCCATAGGCCTATGGCCTTTTAGTTTTGTTGGCAGGTAGTTGTAGTCCTAAAGAGCTAACGGAATAGCTAACCTAACCAAAAAATATATCATGGACCGTGACAGGTCAGGCCAGGCCTATTTCTCTGACCCCGGGTTTAGGCTGGACTTGGCCCAGTCAGTGACCCAGGTATATCGTAGTCCGAGTTGGCCCGGCTGGCGGGCTGGGCCTGGTCTACCCGCGGGTCGATTCGGCCTAGCCTAACCCTAGTTTGGGGTGAAATTGATTTTAGATTCTAGATCCCCTGTGACGCCCCTGGGTTCACACAAGGCTGCAGTCCGAGGTGAAACCAAGAATGTCAAACCTGCCATGCACCACACCGTGCAATAACATGTTTCACCATCACAATTATTATCTCTCTAGTGGAATCAACAACAGGTGTAGGTACAAAGCAAGTAAAAGGTGAATCGACCAATACTGAATAAAATGATAGAACATAACATGTCTCATCAACGAAATAAACTGAAGTACATAGTCAAAGCCTGAACTGAATAAACTGGAGTTTCCTTAACAAATCTCAAAATACAATAAGTCTGAGCAAAGGAATTAAGGCACACACAGCCTTTACAACTTCTAGAATAAATTCTCAAATGTCTAACATCACTACAGTGGAGCCCAAGGAAAATAATACACAGCTAAAATATAAAGCTGGACACTAAAGTGATCCGCTATCAACCTGCGATACTCCGTGCTCCTGGCTCGTGACCTGAAAGGGGGAGGGACAACGAGCGTCAAAGCGCTAGCGAGTAACATCACAACCAAACCCCAAGGGAAAAGGGCTCGTTGTATATGAAAATATAGTTAATGTATAACAGTATAAAATCATTATTCTAATAGCAAATGGGTTTTGGTACTTAGGAAATTACAACACGAGCATAGGTACGTCGAGCGAAATAATCCAAACAAGGAAACCCTCATGTATATACCTTGTATCTCAAATTGTAAATCCCTAAGTACTAAACCCGAGATCTAATACAATAAACAATGAAGGAAACGAATACAAACCCATTTCTACTGATAAGTGAAATCATGACGAGGCTACCGCAAGTGTCATGTCAAAACACCTGAATGATATGTCCGAAAACGATTAAGTGTCCAGAACATAGACTGAATATAGCCGTTGTCCAACGTGTGGACCGGATGTGACCGTTGTCCGACACTTGGACCGAATGTGACCGTTGCCAAACGCTTGGACCGGATGTGACCGTTGTCCAACGCTTGGACCGGGGTGACAATGCATATCCAACACGAGAATTAAATAACAATACATGTCCAACACGAGGACTAAGCAGAGTGAACGTCCAACATAAGGACTTAATAGCAACACATGTCCCACTCGAGGACTGTGAAATTGTGTAACGGCCGCTGTGATATATATATAATAGTCTGCTTATATAAATCCGTGCTCATATCAGTGTGCAGGTCCCCACTTTATACCCTCAGGTCATCTATCACACATGGATATATGGTGGGACTATTTACCATGGTCAGATAAACCAAACAAAACTCCGAATAGGAGTAAAAACAGTCCAATACAGCAAACCTGGAAATCTGCAACAGAGTGTCGTCGGTCGACCGATACGGTCGACTGATACGGTCGACCGAACTCTGATACAAACCTTGACGGTCGCCCGCCAGACGCATCGGTCGACCGAAATATCATCGCGGTCGACCGATATGGTGTCGCGGTCGACCGAAATGTTTATGCGGTCAACCGAAACACCAACCCAAGCTCTGCGGTCGACCGTGTCGGTCGACCGCCGAGCGGACAGAACCCAGACTTGGGTTTTCTGTCAGCTGCTAAACCTGGAAATAAAAACTTTAACATGGGTTTTGATGAACATGGGATCGTACTGAAAATACACATCCAAATCCCAAGCTTGAAACCTATATCTCCAAGATTTTAAATTCATGTGAAAACAAATCCAAATCGTGTAAATTGCTGTAAGGACGTTTTAAACTCTTTTAGGCAAAAACTCAGACCTGGATCTTGTTGACAAGATCCATCAGTAAAATATTTAGGTTAAAGACACGATTCTCAAATATATACCATATAGATCTACTATCTATTCAAGAAAAATACGAATTTGGCCGAATAAAATCCAATAAAAACTCAAACTTTGCATAAAACCAAAAGGGGTGGAGTTGGGCGAGAAATTACTCGCCTTGAATGCTGATGGTGCCCTAGATCTGCAAGAGGTTGTTCCTCTTTGCTGAAAACCCCAAATCCTGCTGAAAATCCCCAAGAGCTGCTCCAGATCGTCAAAATCCAAGCTAGGGTTTTGAGGAAGGAGAGAGAGGCTAGGGTTTTGGGTCTGGGATCAACAGGGGCTCTCTTGGGTTGAGTTGGTATAAATACCAACTCCCCAACCCGACCCGAAACCCAATAGCTCAAAGAAAACAAAAACCCGAACCCAAAACCTGTAAACCCTCTGATCGCTGATCGGTCGACCGCGCCGGTCGACCACGTCGGTCGACCGATCAGCATAAAAATGCCTGCTGATGGCATTTTACCTGCTGATCGCCAACTCACTCGATTTCCCTCACTTGCAAACACTTGCTGGGTACCCAAACACTGATATAACCATTTATCAGATATACACATGCATATATTTATGATTATTCATCATACGGGAATTATTTACTATCAATAATTCACATGTATATATATATATATATTATAGAAATTTCTTTCGGGGTTTTACATTCTTCCCCCCTTAAAAGAATTTCGTCCTCGAAATTCGGAAATCATACGAACTTTGCAATATGGACTCTTACATAACCTTATAGAGATATTTACACTTAACGATCTACAATGATAATATTCTCGCTCAATTTCTAATCTAGTGGAACTAGTACGTCGGGTGAAAAATCCAAACAAGGTACCCCCCATGCATATACCATGTGTTCCAAAAAATTAAAAATTAAGCGATAGTATTCTCATTATAGTGTTAAATGTAAGCATAACCAAAGATATGTACATAACCAAAGACATGAAATCAAAACAAGAATTCATTTACCCGTTCAACCAGGTGTGGGTAGTCACGACGCATGTCCTCCTCGCGCTCCCATGAAATCTCCTCAATGCCTCCTCGGTTCCACTGAACTTTTACCAATGGAATTACCTAGCTCCTAAGTCTCTTGTCCGCCCTGGCAAGAATACGAACCGGAATCTCAATAGTAGTTAAGTCATCCTGAAGCTAAATCTCCGGTGTGTCCAACACTTGCTGCTGCTCCTCATCATGCAAATGCTTCTTGATCATTGAAATGTGAATTACTTTATGTACACTAGACATCCATGCTGGAAAGTTTAGTCCTTATGAAATAGCTCCAATAAGCTCAAAAATTCGACACGGTCCAATATATCTCAGCTCAAGTTTTCTCCGCCTTCCGATTCGCTGAACGCCTTTCCTAGATGATACTTTCGGCACAACTAACTCTTCAAATCTGAATCTTCAAATGTCCTCATTTCTTATCTGCATAGCTCTTTTGCTGAATTTGAGCGGCTAGAACCTATCCTCGGATTTACGTTACCTTCCCAGTAATCTATTTCATAAGCTCTGGCCCAAGTATTAAAATATCCTCCTGCTCTACCCGATATATAGGCCATCTGCAAGGGCTCCCGTACGATGCTTCATACGGGCCACACCCGTTATCACTTGATAACTGTTGTCATAAGCGAATTCTATCAGTGGAATATTATTCCGTTCAGTTGCTTTGAAAGTCATCGATACATATCCGCACCCTGATCCTCCATCATCTGATTTACTCTTCCCGTTTGACCATGCGTCGGTGGATAAGATACATTACAGAAATATAAATCTGTTACTCAAAAGAAATCCTGGAAACCCTTCTAAAAATGTAGAATGAACACTGAAATCTCGATCTGACTCTATCGTAACTGGACTTCGTGCAATCGAATAGTCTCTAGAATAAGTATTCTTGCATACATCTCCGCTGTATGGTTAGTTCTCGCTAAAGTAAAAATGTATTGACTTCCTCAATTTATCCATTATCACCCAAGTCGAATCATTCTCTCTCTTCGGTTTCAACAATCCCTGCGATAAGATCCATCGGACTGTCCGTCTACTCTATTCCGAAATGGTCAAGGCTGACGTGATCCTGCGGGTCTCCGATGTTCTGCCCTTACTTATTGACAGGTAAGGTAGTTAGTTACACAAGATCTGAAGTCTTCCTATGTATATCACTTCATCCAAAAGTGTCTCTTTAGGCTCTTGTACATCTTAGGGGTCCTTGGATGTACTGATTTGCGAATTCGTAGTCTTTGGTAAACTCAATTCACCTTCTTTGTCTCTGGTTGTTTTTTTTTTTTTCTGGAAGAAAAGATACTTCAAGTTCTAATTGTCTGTGAATAATTCATATCGTACTTTATATAAGTAAAGTTTCCATGTCTTCATTGCAAATACCACTGCTGCTAACCCCAAGTCTTAAGTGGAGATATGTCTGCTCATACGCTCTAGCTTGTTGCGCGACATATGTTATTACTCTCTAAGTCTGCGTCAAACGTCTCCTAACTCTGATAATAATGCATTTGTGTAGACCACAAATATCCTGGATAAACTTCCAATAATGATCGGCCGAACTAGAAAGGTTACAAATCTCTATTTCCGCCGTTGGCGGCTCCAAGTCAAGAGTTACTACAATCTTAGCCGGACCGACTGCTATGCCCTCTCTGTTGGAGACATCGTATAGAAATCCGACTTCTGAAAATCAAAATTCGTATTCTCTGAACTTGGCATATAACTGATTCTCCTGCATAGTCTTTAAAGATAACCGTAGATGCTGCTCGTGAGCTACTTCCATCCGCGAATAAGTGAGCAAATCATCAATAAATCTATCACGAACTGATCCATGAAGGGACAGAAAACTTAGTTCATAAAATACGTGAGTGCAGCGGTGCGTCGGTCAACCCAAATGGTGGGAACAAAACTCAAAAGATCCGCATCGAATCAGGAAAACACGGCGTTGGGATAATCCTTCTCTCGAACTCGCAACTACAATAAATTCAAAACGAAGACAAATCTTCGAGAAATGCTGCGCTTTGCGTGGCTGATTGATCAGGTCATAAATTCTATTAAATCTGAAAAGTGACATGCCCAACTATAAAAAATCAACAAACAAATGCATATTACCGTCCTCCTTCTTCATGAAGAGAACTGGCACTCCCTTCGGAGAATGATTCCGATGAATAAAACCCTAAGCTAACAACTCGTCCAATTGGGTCTGAAGCTCCCTCATCTCAACTAGTGTCATGCGATAGGGTGCGCGGGATATCGGGGCGGTGCCCGGCTGCATCACAATGCAAATCACCACCTCTCACACAGGAGGCAACTCAGGTATGTCCTGAAAGACATCCTGGCAATCTGAGA
>BQKN01065036.1:0-56122 GCA_022839385.1 Asparagus kiusianus
ACTGTATGTTCAACTAATCCTACAATTAATTAGTATATGAGTAGCGAAGAGGGAGCAATTTGGTATTTTACTACGGAAACAGGTTGGGATCAACTTGATGCTTAACTGTTGCTGGCTGCTGAGCTCGTAACTTGTTCATACTACTTTAATCAATCGCTTTCAGCAAATATCGTCTAGATTTAGCTTCATTTTCACCAGCTTGGTTACCTCTGGAGACATCAGTGAGTTGGCAGCATTAGAGCATTTGAGTGATGGTCAAATCGGCTGATACTATGCACGCTTTACTATTGATTTTGTATTGTTTTTATCAAAACTATATTTTGTATGTTTATGTGCTGTGAGCATCTGATGACAAATTTATGAGGTTTTTGTTGATATAAAAGTTTAGCACCAGGAGTGAAATTTTTGATAATGGGAAGTCAAAGGAAAGGGCCAGCCTCCTTACTCCTACAATTAATTGTTTAATTTGATAGTTTCACTTAGCAATCTCATTAATAGTTTATATATGAAATGTTCTTATGACTCATGCCGCGTAACACTTAACTAAGTTGATAAACAGGGTCATTCAACTGCTGCTGCAGCAAATGTTCGAAAATTGAACAATTAACCAAGTAAAGTTTCATGATTTTTAGTTGCATTTGGAGCTGAAGTTGCTGTTGTTGCTGATGCAATTCTTGTTGCTGCTGCAGCTGTTGAAGATGATGTTGCTCCTCTTAACTGAAGTTTTAAAAATTGCTCCAACTCTGGCATATACTGGTTAACTGACTGTTGATGCTGCAGAGAACCTTGAATTTGTTCAATAAATGGCACAGCCGAATTCTGACGAGAAAGCAAGCGCTGCTGCTGAAGCTGTTGCTGCTGCTGCTGCTGCTGCTGCTGTAGTTGCTGAAGCTGCTGCTGCTGCTGCTGAAGTTGCTGAAGCTGCTGAAGCTGCTGCTGCCGAAGCAGTTGTTGCTGATGCTGCAGAGAACCTTGAATTTGTGAGCTAGTAGTACGTCTATAACTGCAGTTATTTTGGTTGATTTTGGTTGATTCTGTAATATGTTTATACTGTTTCCTTGCGTTGTGATTATTGTCAGTCGCAACATTGTCATTTAAATATACTCGCAATTTTGTTGTTATTGATCTTTTGGTTTTTGGTTTGGAAATTTGAGGTTAATTTTGTAAATGTGTAAGGTCTGTACTTTTATCCAGGCTTGTAAATGGTTTAATCATGAATTTGTCTGCATTTGTTTATCTTTGTTTATGTTCCTATCTTTGTTAGTATTTTATCAGAAGCCCCAACAAGTTTGCAAAAAGCTCCCAAAAAGTTTGCAAAAAGCCCACAATAGTTTACAAAAAAACCCCTAAATGTTTACAAAAAACACCCCAAAAGTATTATACATATATATGTACTATAGTTAAATGGGCAAATGGGCGACCCGTTTATTAAATGGGCGGGTAAAAACCCGCCCATTTAAATAATGTTAAATGGGCCATAAATGGGTAAATGGACAAAACATGCCCGTCCATTTATGGCCCGCCCATTTAAACCAATACCCACCCATTTAACATCTCTCTGTAAGAGGAACTTTGATCAGTTATTATTCTCTTTAGCTGTCTTAATACTTGAAAATCAGAAATTTTAGGGTATGTTTGGTGTTGGAGGCTTCGGCAAAGGTTCAAGAGGCTATTCCTTATTGTGAGAAGGCTATCTCACTTTGCAAATCTCGCTTACAGCAGTTCAGTGACAACGTGAAGCCGACAGCTTTAGTGCTAACTGTCAGACGCCTAATGCAGCCACAGCACCGAAAGTGCACAGCCACAAATGTCGAAAAGGAAAAAGAAAACAAAAATGGCGGGCCCACAACATAGTAAAATATTAATATTTTATTGTGCATAGTGTTTTTCCAAACCCTATAAATAGGCTTCAAATCTTTAAGGAAAAACTCATCTCAGAAACAACTTCTTATATAGAAGAGTGAGAGAGAAAAAATAGAGAGAGTTTCTCCTTATAAAGAGAGAGTTTGTAACTCCAGAGTTTTTCTCATCATAGTGAATTCTTCTATCCTTACCCGTGGACGTAGGCAATCAAGTGCCGAACTAGGTAAATCTATGTTTCCAACATTTTTATCTTTATTTTTGCTCTACTATTGCTGCGATCCTACTCTATTGGGCCCCGGGTTTGTCCCAACAAGTGGTATCAGAGCCAACTTAGGGTACTTGTATAAATCTACTTATCGTATGCTCTGTGGCTGCCACCAAAAGGTGGATCCTCCACGTTAGAAAATAAGTAAGGTTATCATTTACCCTTTGAAGGTAACGTGTACTGTTCACGAGTATGGCACTGATCATAAATATGGTACTATTCACAAGTATGATACTATTCACGAATACGATTACTGTTCATAAATACAGTTACTATTTATGTGAAATAGTAAGAAGTTACTGTTCATGGTAGAAGCAATGGCGGCGAAGTTCAAGATCGAGAAATTCGACGGGAGTAATTTCTCTCTGTGGAAGTTGAAGATAAAGGCTATCTTGAGAAAAGATAATTATCTGGCGACCATCGGGGTAAGGCCGGATGACATCACAGATGATAAAAAGTAGAACGAGATGGACGAAAATGCTATTGCAAATCTCCATCTAGCATTAGCAGACGGGGTGCTGTCAAGCATAAAGGAGAAGAAGATAGCAAAGGGGATCTGGGATACTCTAACAAAGCTATATGAGGCGAAATCCATGCACAACAAAATTTTCTTAAAAATAAGACTTTACACTTTGAGGATGGCGGAATCTACATCGATGACCGACCACATCAACACCCTAAACACACTGTTCTCCCAACTTACAACGTTGGGGTATACAATTGGTGCGAATGAACGTGTAGAACTTCTACTTCAGAGTATACCTGACTCATATGATCAACTCATCATCAACCTGATAAACAACATCCTTACGGACTATTTAGTCTTCGACGACGTTGCAACCGCTATTCTGGAGGAAGAAAACCGGCGCAAGAACAAGGATGACAGGCAGGCAAGTTCTCAACAAGCGGAGGCTTTAACGGTGACGAGAGGAAGATCAACGGAACGTGGCTCCAGTGGGAGTCATACCCATGGTAGATCCAAATCAAGAAGTAAGAAGAATGTCAAATGCTACAACTGTGGCAAAAGAGGGCACATCAAATCGGAGTGTTGGCACAATAAGAAGAGTGGAGAGAAAAAGTCTTCAGAGCCATCAACATCTCAAGGATGCGTTGTCAGCACATCAGACGATGGTGAAATTCTATTCAGTGGAGCAACCACTATTGATGAAGGCAGAAAGAGGTTTGCTGATGTCTGGCTTCTAGATTCAGCAGCCTCCTGGCACATGACCTCTCAGAGAGAATGGTTTCATAAATATGAACCTATCTTAGGAGGATCTGTATTCATGGGGAATGATCATGCATTGGAGATTTCTGGTATTGGCACTATCAAAGTTAAAATGTTTGATGGTACAATACGCACTATTCAAGATGTGCGACATGTGAAGGGCTTGAATAAGAATCTATTGTCTTTGGGACAATTAGATGAGCTCGGGTGCAAGACCCATACCGAAAATGGGCTCATGAAGATTGTTAGAGGGGCGCTTGTGGTGATAAAAGGAGAAAAGATAGCTGCAAATTTGTACATGCTCAAGGGAGAAACCATGCAGGAAGCTGATTCATGTGTGGCATCAACCAGCCGTAGAGAAGAACAAACCATGATATGACATCGCAAACTAGGCCACATGTCAGAACGAGGCTTGAAGATTCTCTCCGATCAGAAACTGCTTCCTAGACTTAATTCAGTAGCTCTTCCATTCTGTGAGCATTGTGTTACTAGTAAGCAGCATCGGCTAAAGTTCAACACATCGAGTTCTAGAAGCAAGACTATTCTAGAACTAGTTCATTCTGATGTATGGCAAGCACCAGTTACATCCTTAGGAGGAGTAAAGTACTTTGTATCCTTTATTGATGATTACTCCAGGAGATGTTAGGTGTATACTATCAAGAAGAAGGCGGATGTGTTCTTAGTCTTTAAAGCCTACAAAGCGTGGGTCGAGCTTAAATCTGAGAAGAAGATCAAGTGCTTGAGGTTAGATAATGGAGGAGACAGACGGTGAATTCCTAGCATTCTGCAAGCAAGAAGACATCAAAAGACAATTCAGTACGGCTTATACTCCTCAACAAAATGGAGTAGCGGAGCGGATGAATAGAACTCTGTTGGAAAGAACAAGAGCTATGTTGGCAACTGCAAATCTGAATAAAGTCTTTTGAGCGGAAACAGTAAAAATCGCCTGTTATGTGGTGAATCGATCTCCATCAACTGCAATACAATTTGAAGACGCCGATGGAGATGTGGACTGGCAAGCCAGTTGATTATTCTAACCTCCATATATTTGGAAGTCCAGTGTACGTAATGTACATTGCCCAAGAAATTACAACGCTGGATTCAAAATCCAGAAAGTGCATATTCTTAGGGTATGCTGATGGAGTAAAGGGGTATCGCCTGTGGGATCCTACTACCCACAAGGTTATCATCAGCAGAGATGTTATATTTGTAGAGAACCAACTACAAAGTGAAGAAAAAGAAAGTAGTTCGAGGAAGGACTCAGAGATTGTAGCTGTTCAGGTAGAAGATAATCTGAATTCTTCTGAAGCAACACCGGAGCATGATGTATAAGAACCGGTTGAGTCCGAGGCTCTAGAAGTTCGAAAGTCAACTCATGAGAGAAGACCACCGACTTGGCACTCAGAGTATATTACGGAGAGTAATGTTACATACTGTTTTCTAACAAAAGATGGAGAGCCATCAACTTTTCATGAAGCTATAAATGACACAAATGCATCTTTGTGGATGGCAGCAATGCAGGAAGAAATTAAAGCTCTCCATAAGAATAAGACTTGGGAACTTGTGTCACTTCCACAGGGAAGAAAGACCATTGGAAACAAATAGGTCTACAAGATCAAGCGAAATGGCGATGATCAAGTGGAGCGATATCGTGCTAGATTGGTGGTAAAAGGATATGCTCAGAAAGAAGGTATTGATTTTAATAAAATATTTTCTCCTGTGGTTCGACTTACAACAATCCGAATAGTCCTGGCTATGAGCGTTATATTTGACTTACATCTAGAGCAGCTAGATGTGAAAACAACATTTCTTCATGGAGATCTTAAAGAAGAAATTTACATGCTCCAACTAGAAGGTTTTGAAGAAAAAAAAGAGTTCTTGGTTTGCAGATTGAACAAATCTCTATACGGTCTAAAGCAGACGCCGAGGTGTTGGTACAAGAGATTTGATTCATTCATCATGAGCCTTGGATACAACAGACTTAATTCAGACCCTTGTGCATATTTCAAGAGGTTTGGTGAAAATAACTTTGTTATCTTATTGTTGAATGTTGATGACATGTTGGTTACAGGCCCCAACAAAGATCGCATCCAAGAATTAAAGGCTCAGTTGGCTAGGGAATTTAAAATGAAAGATTTAGGATATGCAAACAAGATTCTAGGGATGCAAATTTACCGAGAGAGAGTTAATAGGAAAATTTGGCTTTCTCAGAAAAATTATTTGAAGAAAATATTACGACGTTTTAACATAAAAGATTGTAAGTCAATTTCTACCCCACTTCCTGTTAATTTCAAGTTATCCTCTAGTATGAGTCCTAGCAGTGAAGAAGAGAGGATGGAGATGTCTCGAGTACCGTATGCATCAGCAGTGGGAAGCTTAATGTTCGCGATGATTTGTACAAGACCAGACATTGCACAAGCAGTGGGAGTGGTTAGTCGATATATGACATATCCTGGTAAAGAGCATTGGAATGCTGTAAAGAGGGTTCTAATATACATTCAAGGAACCTCAAATGTTGCATTATGCTATGGGGGATCTGATTTTATTATCAGTGGATATGTTGATTCTGATTATGCAGGTGATCATGATAATAGCAAATCCACCACAGGCTATGTGTTTGCACTTGCTGGCGAAACTGTAAGTTGGGTTTTAAAACTGTAGTCAGTTTTTGCTACTTCAACAACAGAAGCAGAGTATGTAGCAGCTACACAAGCCAGTAAAGAAGCGATGTGGTTGAAGATGGTGCTGGAGGAACTCGGCTATGAACAAAAGAAGATTTCTCTATTTTGTGAAAGTCAGAGTGCTTTGCATTTGGTAAGAAATCCAGCCTTTCATTCAAAGACCAAGCACATTCAAGTTCAGTATCACTTCGTTCGTGAGAAAGTCGAAGAAGGAATAGTGGATATGCAGAAAATTCACACCAAAGACAACCTAGCATATTTTTTGACAAAAGCAGTTAGTACTGACAAATTTATTTGGTGTCGATCCTCCTGTGGTCTATTAGAGACGTAAGCAACATGAAGATGGCAAGATAGAAAGAATGGTGTGAAGATATGATTGATACTCAATCAAATCTTTAAGTGGGAGATTGTCAGGTGCCTAATGCAGCCACAGCACCGAAAGTGCACAGCTACAAATGTTGAAAAGGAAAAAGAAAACAAAAATGGCGAGCCCCACAACATAGTAAAATATTAATATTTTATTGTGCATAGTATTTTTCCAAACCCTATATATAGGCTTCAAATCCTTAAGGAAAAACTCATCTCAGAAACAACTTCTTATATAGAAGAGTGAGAGAGAAAAAATAGAGAGAGTTTCTCCTTATAAAGAGAGAGAGATTCTCCTTGTAAAGAGAGAGTTTGTAACTCCAGAGTTTTTCTTCTCATAGTGAATTCTTCTATCCCTACCCGTAGACGTAGGCAATCAAGTGCCGAACCACGTAAATCTGTGTGTCCAACATTTTTATCTCTATTTTTGCTCTACTATTGCTGCGATCCTACTCTATTGGGCCCCGGGTTTGTCCCAACACTAACTAATAACGTGAACATTGCTGATGACTCCAGTGTGGGTGACAATCAGGCTTCGATCAAAGTAGATGCTGATGGGGCTATTGGAGAAGATGAAAAGCAGGTGCTTAGCGGAATATTGAGTGAGCTTGAAAGAAAGGTAACTACAGGTTTATCTCTTCTAATATTTTAATTGCTTTTAGCTGCGTGAGTGTTATGTTTTCATCATATATGGGTGAGAAAGTTGAGCATCAATTTACCCTTTGTAGGCCTTTTTATCAAACTTCTAATCTTTGTCTTCCCAAGAGACATGATGAGATTTTTGTGGATTTGTTTGTTTTTCTTTAAGATGATTATTGTATTTACTGATACATTGGTTATTGTTTGAATTTTTTTGTTGTGCTTTTGTGACTGGCAATCCAAGCTTCACTATTTGGATGCAGCTGGAGGACCTTCAGCAGATTGTGCCAGATCCTCGATTCATAATTTCAGAAATCATGAAAAGGATCATCTACATTGCCTTCTTCAGATGCAAATTTCTCCAATAAAGAGTCAACAACCACGTCTTTGAATTCTTCACAAATGGCTGTTACAACTAGGGGTTTCGATTCCCCAACGGTCTCCACCGCAGCAACAAATGGTGGTAGGCCTGTAACCCATCTTGGTGTTGTAGGAAGAGGCGTAAAGAGAGCTTCTTTAAACCTTGTTTCTGCCAAACCTCTTTCAAAGAAGCCTTCTTTGGATTCTTCTTCTGGAGTCGTCGAATCTACGATGAAAGATGCTGAGATCCGGAAGGAGTAATGCTGTTGTTGTTTATTTGTCATATTAGATGCTTCAGTTATGTAGTATGAACATTTGAAAATTGTAGATTGCTTGATCAAAGTTTCTTTCTTTTCTTCACCTGACCTATGGTTCTTGCATATTATAATATCATTATGCTTGCTGGTGTATAGACTTCGGTCTTAGCTTTGTTTTTTTAACCTGGTGTGTTTTAGAAATTGAAGTTCTTATGGAGGGTAAGCAAATGCTGTAGGTTCTTTTGGATTTCGTCAAAAATAATATCTTTTGCCGACTAAAAAATTATGCTTTTACCAACGCTATATTACATCGCCAAAAATAATAGCTTTTAGCGATGCTATCTTGCGTCGCTGTAGAAAATTTTGTAATAAAAAGAATGAAAGAAAATTGACTTGTATTCCTTCGATCTTAATTACAATTCAATTACAAAAGAGAGGAGAATGAATTTGATTCTCCCCTTTGTTTAAAAATGGGTTCTTCACGGTGGCGATGGGATGCCTCCCTCGAATGCTCGCGTCGAGTTTGCTTCTCGTTGACGATCCGAACGTCTTGATTCACTAGAACATGATTTTCTCCTCACGATTTGACGTTGTGGAGAACTTGCGCGGCAAGTTTGAAAATAACTCTTAATGAGTTAATAACTCAGAGCGAGTTTTAGAAGAACTTGCAGAGCAAGTTTTGAACTCTGATCGAGTTGATAACTCTGAACGAGTTTGAAACTCTATGAAAGAGTTGATTTAACCGAAATCGGTTTATAAGCCAAGGATGAAAGCCCTCTGTTATAGAACGATGCTGAAGGATGAACGTCAATCTTCCCCTTGCTGCAAAGCCGAAGATCTCCTCTTCACTGCCAAGTCTAAGATCCAAAAAGCCAGCTAAAAAGAGCCTCTGAACTCAGTTGAGTTTCCCACTATTTATAAAGGATTTAGGGGTGTAACCGCCCCCTTAAATCTCTCCTTAAAGAGGGTTTAATAGGGTGTAACTACCCCCCATAAATCTCTTCATGATAGGGTAGTGATCCCCTCAAATCGTGGGGAGAAAACGGTTCTGAAATCGTTCAAATCAGGCTTGAACGAGTCAAACGCTAAAAACAGCGTTCTGGGCTCGAACTCTGCGTTTTAGACCTGAAACACAAAGTTGGGCCTATTTTAGGCTGAAAACGCACAGGTCGCGCTGCATAGAGATGAACTCTACGTTTTGAACCTGGGACGCAGAGTTGGGTTCTGCATGAACTGTGTATTTTGGACCTGGGACGGAGAGTTGGGCTCCGCATGAACTGTGCGTCTAGGACCTGGGATACAGAGTTGGGCTCCGCATGAACTGTGCGTCTTGGACCTGGGATGTAGAGTTGGGCTCCGTGTGAACTGTGCATTTTTGTCGTTGGACGTAGAGTTGGGCACTGCGTTTTAAGTCCACGAAATCTGCGTTTCGAGTTTAGAATGCAGCCACGACCTCTGCGTTTTGAATCTCAAATATGGTCACGACCTCTGCGTTTTGAGTTTAGAACGCGGGTATGACCTCTGCATTTTGAATCTTGGATGTAGAGGTGAGCCTCTGGCGAGCTCGGTGAACTTCAGCCTAAGTCCAATGTTCAGACAAAGTTCAGTCCTACAGACGGACTTCAGAACATAACTTGCTGCGAAGAACATGTTATAACTTTCAAACCATAAGTTAGAATTGGACGAATTATATATAAAAATCGGCTATCTCGACGAGACGGAGTCGACCAAACCTACCCCATAGGGTTCGGTTTGTTCCGTTAGTTTTGTCAAATTCCTTACGGTTTGAGAGATATCTGTGTTTTAATATGAAGAGACCGTTAATTTATAGTCTCTTTTGCTAGAGCGTTGCAAAGGTCGTCACCTTGTAACCTTCGTCTTGGTTCCTTGAAAATATGAGAGTCATCAAATTGTAACTCCCGATGTTGATTGTGAAGGCTGTTGAATTAGAGCTTTCATTAGTTGTTATGAAGGTCGTCAGATTGTAACCTTCTACGTGAAAGTCTTCAAATTGTACCCTTCTGGAAATCATCAAATTGTAACTTCTGTCATCGGTGTTTGATGGGGATAAGCTATCTGTTGTGATTTTAGACAGCCTACAGAACCCCCTCTAAAGTTTTTGAAAGTTCGCGGTTGACTGGGATGAATTTTCGGAATACTTTGGATCTCAACTCTGATCTTGGAGCTGTTGATTCCTTGTCACAAAGTAGTTGTTCTCTGCACTCGCTTCGAAGGCAACTTGGTTGAAGGAATTTGCCACGCAGGACCTATGTAAAGGTATGCGTCTTAATCCTGATTCTGGAATACGGTGGTGGACCCCTGCGTTTCGAACTTGAAACGCGGGTCTGACCTTGGTGTTTTGACTTGAAGTGCGGAGGTGGCTTTCATGCAATTTTGACTAAGTCTTTGAGACTTGTATTTAGCTCATCTGTTTCAAGTCTCTACTCACACCAATTAAGCTGATAGGCCTGCAAACATGCATAGGATTTTTGGCAAACCCTCAGCCATCAACGGATTTGATAAGCCTTTACCGACTACCGTTTGAGTCGGGCTAACATGCAGATTGTTTAGACCCATTCTGCATGTAATGTTGTGCTAAAAGAGTTAATTCTTTTAGTGCTATAATATTGAATACGTAGACTTTGTCTTTCTCACGGGAATAGACTACCCGACAACGCGTGTTAGGTGCTGACTTAGGATTTTTGGCAAATTCTCAGCCTTCAACGGATTTGACGTGCCTTTACCGATTACCGTTTGAATCAGGCTTGCATGTGAATTATTTGGATCCATTTCACATGTAACGTTGTGCTAAGAGAATGAACCCTCTTAGACTTGATGCTATGATTTTGAATACATAGACTTTGTTATTTTCAAGGGAAAAGACTAACCGGCAACGCGTGTTAGGCGTAGGCTTATCTCTTATTAGGGATCGAGATAAAGTCTCCCATACGTGTAAGGCATGAATTTTGATGACCTTTTCACGGCAAAAGACTAATCGGTAATGCGTGTTAGGCGTAGACTTATCTCTAATTAGGGACCGAGATAAAGTCCCCATGCGTGCAAGGCATAGATTTTTGATGCTACGATGTTTGAATACGTATACTTTGCCGCTGTTTCTTCCTGTGTTATTTGAAACACTGAAAGAAAGTTGGAAGAGCCAGAGGTGTAGTATTAACTTGGCATGAATTTTCACTTAGAGTGATATTCAGAAACTTTCTTTATTATCACTGGGATAATTCCAGAAAATCTTTAATCCGCTGGGGATTTTATAATGAAAACTTGCTATTCTCGTTGGAAAAGGATTAACAAGTTCATTGGGGGGTTTGACTGTTAGAGGTGTGATGTTAACCTAACAGTACTTTATGGGCTTATCGCTCTATTGAAGAGAGTCGATAAGTTGATTGTCAGAGGTTTGGTGTTAACATGACAGGAATTTGTTGTGATCGGGGTAACTTTGTGGACTTATCATCCTATTGAAGAGAATTGATAAGTGAATTTGTCAGAGGTATGATATTAACGTGACAGGAAGAATATTGCGATTGGGGCAATTTTGAGGACTTATCATCCTATTGATGAGGATTGATAAGTTGATTTGTAAGAGGTATGGTGTTAACGTGACAGGAATTTGTGTACTTGTGACTTGCGTAAGATTTTGGGAATTAGCGTCTTGCTGGGGAGAATTGCTATTTGAGTAATTTTGAGGACCTATCATCCTATTAACAAGGATTGATAAGTTAATTGTCAGAGGTGTATTGTTAACGTGACAAATTGGGAGCGATGCAAGCTGCATTCATACTCTGTGGGGGTAATGATCGTCAAAAGTGTAATGTTAACTCGACGATGTGAAAGATTCATTGCTCTTAATCGAATAGATTCCAAGTAACCAACCCCCAGTCTTGATTAAGACGTAGCAGGGGAATAAAAAGAGGTAGAAAAGGCATATCGCCTAGTGGGGCATTATCCATGAAGTCAGAATAGAGGCACATCACTTGATAGGCCATTATCTGATGAGTTTGACTATCAGAGGCAACTGTTAACGTGATAGTTTTGTGGACCTGCCATCCTATTGAAGAAGATTAGCAAGTTGATGGACTATCAGAGGTAAGTGTTAATGTGATATTTTTTGGTGGATCTGCCATCCTATTGAAGAGGATTGGCAGGAGAATTTGGAGGGAACAAACTATCATAGGTGATCATTAACATGATAGTTTTGGTAGACCCGCCATCCTACTTGAAGATGATTGGTGGGGGAATTTAGGGGAAAATGGACTATCAAAGGTGTATTGTTAACTTGATAGTTTTGACGAGCTTCGTGGTTGACAGAGGTATTCTATTAAACATGACAACTCAGAAAATTTATTATTCATAATCCAATGAACTACAAATAAACCAACCCCCAGTCTTGAACAAGTGCGGGGGGGAAAAGGATAGATATGGCACATCGCCTAATGGGCTGCTATCTAACGAGTTTGACTATCAGAGGTAACTGTTAATATGATAGTTGTTAGACCCGCCATCCTACTGAAGAGGGTTGGCTTCAGTGGTTGTAGTATCTTCCCCTTCTGACTAAGAAGATTGGGTTTGGTCCGATTGCTCCGGCTGATCCTGCCTACTTTGTTCTTTAACTTTGATCCTGGCAATAATCTTTTGAGCCTGTTCACCTTGAGAGATTAGTTGACTCTAGGAACGGCATTCTGTAACTCCTATTCAGGCTAGGAGGTCGGTTTGTAAGTTGTGTCGACAGATCTCTACCAGTGTAGACTGTGTCATTCCTGACGAACATCTCAAAGCCATGTTTCGAATCCTTTTGACGAAGGCTTTGACAGGTTCCCTCTTCTTCTGCTTAGTAGTGAGAAGGGTATGGATGGAGACTTCTGTAACCTCTTCAAAGAATCTTGATAGGAATAGTCTCTCTAGATCTGTCTACTTTTGGATACATCCAGCAGGCAGTTTCCTGAACCATTCAAAGGCAACTCCCTTGAGGATGCTAATGAACAATTGAACCAGTATGGCGTCGTTTGATATCACATTTCCAGCCTGTGACTTGAAATGATAGATATGTTGGTTCGGTGATCCCGTACCGTCAAAAGTTTGTAGCGTCGGGACTTTGAACTTTGGAGGATAAGGGCCTGCATCCCATTCAGCGGGATAGGGCCAGACAACTCCCTCATCTTAGAGCTCGCTTATGTTAGCAATGGCATCGAGACGGGCTTCCAATTCTTCTATTTTGGCAGATTGAAGATTCTGCTCGTTCTCAGTCTCTCTTCCTTCATCAGAGGGAGATTCCAGGTTGTAGGCTTCTTGATCAGAAGCAGCACCATCAACCAAATTTTCCTTCCCTTCGCTTGTGTGAAGTCGGGATGAAGATGCTTTTCCTCTCTGGGAAGATTTTTGCCTAGATGGCGAATCTGTCTCCTGAGATTTGGCCTTGTCTGTGATGATTTGAGTCAACAGGGCCATAAGTTCATTGATGGCCTCCTGCTGAGATTTGAGCATGGCCTCCTGCTCATCAAGTCTCTTCGCGAGATCTTCATGGTTTCCCGTCGTATAAGTGGAGCTCTCATGTTCAACAAAAGAGCTTGATGATTGGGACTCTGCAATGGCTGAGTGTTCATCATCGGAATTGGTTCCTCTGGCTAACCTCCGATAGTTGACAGAGGGAATGGCTCCTGTTCGTGTCCGAGTGCGTTGGTAGACTCCTTCAAACTCGTTAGCGATTTCTCTGACGGTCAGTGAACGACTTGTCATAGAGTCATTGGAACTAGGACCTGGGGCTTTCCCTTTGCCGACACATTGATAGTGACCCCAGGATATTCGGTCTCTGGAGACTTCTTCCTGCGAGAACGTCGTCGTTGGTTGGGCAAAGCAACGTTCGTAAATTGGTTGAACACCAACAGTTTGGCCGCAAATAAGCAGCATTGACATCCCGAGAGGACCGTAGGAATCAGTCATTTATATTGGAATGAACGAATGACTTATTGCATCGGTCTTTCTCTTGAAAGTAACTCCCTTAAGTCAGATACCTGGGGAAATTTTCTCACAGAATGTGAGGTTAGAGATGGAACCCCCTGCCTCTCAGTAGGCGGGACTAGTTCTCGTTTAACATGAATCTTGAATCCATGTTGATCTTTTTGAACACGACGAATCGCATCGTGTTCTGAAGAAGGAACACGAGGGTCGTGTTCTATTTTACCAATGCTAGACCGAAGTTTGCGTTTTGTTGATGAAACGCATCTTTGCCGATTGCGTTTTTGTTGGTTGACGTAGTTCGTAAGTCTGCATTTAGGATCTTGAACGCACTTCTGAGAGTTGTGTTTTAGTTCTGAAACACACTCCTGAGAGTTGCGTTTTGGTTCTGAAATGCATTCCTGAGAGTTGCATTCAGTTTGTGGAATGCGGCCCTGAAGGCTGCGTTTTGATTCTAGGACGCACTCTTGAGAGTTACATTCTGCCAGATCAACGTAGTTTTGAGGTCTGCATTTTGATGTTGAAACGCACCTCTGAAGGCTGCGTTTTGATTGCACAACGCGCCACTGAGGGGTGCGTTTGGCATAAACTGAGCCCACTCCTTCGGAGGAGGGGCTGCTCGAGCAATCTCAGCTAAAGGAGAGGGCTTCCTTTGGCATAGGAGCAACAATTGGAGCTTTAGTCTCCTTGGAGACTTTGTGGATCTTGCGCATAGCCTTGGGGCTAAGGGATCCGGAGGAGATGGACTCCTCAAACTTGGCTTGATCAAACTCTACCACGAGAGTTTTGACGGTTGTTCCAGTGAGATGAACATCGGATTGCGCCACCACTTCTTCGTCAGAGAAGCTCGTCCCCAGCGGAGTCGCCATCTTTTGTATGTAAAAAAATTTTGTAATAAAAAGAATGAAAGAAAATTGACTTGTATTCCTTCAATCTCAATTACAATTCGATTACAAAAGAGAGGAGAATGAATTTGATTCTCCCCTTTGTTTAAAATTGGGTTCTTCACGGTGGCGATGAGATGCCTCCCTCGAATGCTCGTGTCGAGTTTGCTTCTCGTTGACGATTTGAACGTCTTGATTCACTAGAACATGATTTTCTCCTCACAATTTGGCATTGTGGAGAACTTGCGTGGCAAGTTTGAAAATAACTCTTAACGAGTTAATAACTCAGAGCGAGTTTTAGAAGAACTTGCAGAGCAAGTTTTGAACTCTGATCGAGTTGATAACTCTGAACGAGTTTGAAACTCTATGAAAGAGTTAATTTAATCGAAATCAGTTTATAAGCCAAGGATGAAAGCCCTATGTTGTTGAACGATGCTGAAGGATGAACGTCGATCTTCCCCTTGCTGCCAAGCCGAAGATCTCCTCTTCGCTGCCGAGTGTAAGATCCAAAAAACCAGCCAAAAAGAACCCCTGAACTCAGTTGAGTTTCCCACTATTTATAGAGGATTTAGGGGTGTATCCGCCCCCTAAAATCTCTCCTTAATGAGGGTTTAATAAGGTGTAACTGCCCCCCATAAATCTCTCCATGATAGAGTAGTGATCCCCTAAAATCGTGGGGAGAAAACGGTTCTGGAACCGTTCAAATCGTGCTTGAACGAGTCAAACGCTGAAAACAGCGTTCTGGGCCCGAACTCCGTGTTTTAGACCTGAAACGTAGAGTTGGGCCTGTTTTAGGCTGAAAACGCATAGGTCGCGCTGCACAGAGATGAACTCTGCGTTTTGGACATGGGACGCAGAGTTGGGCTCTGTATGAACTGTGTGTTTTGGACCTGGGACGTAGAGTTGGGCTCCGCATGAACTGTGCGTCTTGGACCTGGGACGCAGAATTGGGCTCCGCATGAACTATGCGTCTTGGACCTGGGATGCAGAGTTAGGCTCCGTGTGAACTGTGTGTTTTTGTCGTTGGACGCAGAGTTGGGCTCTGTGTTTTAAGACCACGAAATCTGCGTTTCGAGTTTGGAACGTAGCCACGACCTCTGCGTTTTGAATCTCAAATGTGGTCACGACCTCTGCGTTCTGAGTTTGGAACGCGGGCATGACCTCTGCATTTTGAATCTTGGATGCAGAGGTGAGCCTCTGGCGAGCTCGGTGAACTTTAGCCTAAGTCCAATGTTCAGACAAAGTCCAGTCCTGCAGACGGACTTCAGAACATAACTTGATGCGAAGAATATGTCATAACTTTCAAACCGTAAGTCGGAATTTGACGAATTATATATGAAAATCAGCTATCTCGACGAGACGGAGCCGACCAAACCTACCCCAAAGGGTTCGATTTGTTTTATCAGTTTTGTCAAATTCCTTACGGTTTGAGAGATATCTGCGTTTTAATATGAAGAGACCGTTAATTTGTAGTCTCTTTTGTTAGAGCATTGCAAAGGTCATCACCTTGTAACCTTCATCTTGGCTCCTTGAAAATATGAGAGTCATCAAATTGTAACTCCCGATGTTGATTGTGAAGGCTGTTGAATTAGAGCTTTTATTAGTTGTTATGAAGGTCGTCAGATTGTAACCTTCTACGTGAATGTTTTTAAATTGTAGCCTTCTGGAAGTCGTCAAATTGTAACTTCTGTCATTGGTGTTTGATGGGGATAAGTTATCTGTTGTGATTTTTAGACAGCCTACAGTCGCCAAAAGTATAGCTTTTAGCGACGCTTCACTTTGCGTCGCTAAAAGCTGCACTTTTGCCGACGCTAACTTGCGTCGCCAAAAGTATAGTTTTTAGCGATGAACAATTTTGCATCGTTAAAAGCTATACTTTTGCCGACGCATAGCTTTTGCCGACACTACATGCGTCGCCAAAAGTATACTTTTGCCGACGCAAAATATTATGCGTCGCTAAAAGATATACTTTTCCCAACGCATAACGCGTCGGCAAAAGTGTACTTTTGGCGACGCAATGTATTTGCGTCGCAAAATACTTTCCTTGACGCACTTTTGGCGACGCATTAGCGACGCTGCATTTTGCGTCAGGATGGTTTTTCCCGATGTTTTTTAAATTTTTGCCGACGTTTTTATTTCGTTGGCAATATTTTATTTTGTTGTAGTGTGAAACTCCACTGTTGAGGTCTAACGTAACACCCTCATCTTCGTGTTAAGTCATTATTACTTGACATCGAAAACCCCCACTGAGTGATTTGTGCAAGTCAACATTCCTATTATTATCTGTATCTTCACTCTCACTTTTTTGGTCAAACCTTCCTATAGTTAGGACCAAAACCAAAATCCCCTTTTAATTCCTTCAATGAACGAGGTGTCTAATTTCAAAACCGGAATTCTCTTTCAATAAACGAAAGACCTCCAACCAAGTTGAATGATCAAAGCTATAAAAGTTAGGTCGTCTCAAACCCCCACTCGGTTAAGCCTTCCCATGGTTTACACCAAAGTTGGGATTTAATCTCAATAAACAAGAAAGTCATCTTCTGATTGGGTAACCAATCCTATAAAAGTTAGGGTTATCCAGATCTTTTCGATTCTCGGAGTGGAAATCTCACTCTTAGTTTCACCTTCCAAGATTCTCAAAGTGGAGATCCCACTTTTAGTTTCTTCTGTATCTGGAGATAGAATATAAAATTCTTCCTCTCTAGATTTGGGAGATAGAATATAAAATTCTTTCTCTCCCGCATTGGGTTCGTCTTTACCCTAAAAAAAGACCTGGAGATAGAATATAAAATTCTTCCTCTCCAGATTTGGAAGATAGAATATAAAATTTTTTCTCTCCCACATCGGGTTCGTCTTCACCCCAAAAGAGGACTTGGAGATAGAATATAAAATTCTTCCTTTCCGGCATTAGGTTCGTCTTTGCCCTAAGAAAAGGCACAATCTTTCCACACAATCGAAATCCATGTCTTTAAGGCATGGGGGATTTTATTTCGAACCTGAATAGAGATAAGTCTACGCCTAATACGCGTTGACATTTAGTCTTTTTTGTGAAGAAGACATCAGGATTCATGCCTAGAAGAATTTATCTCAATCCTCAAACTGAGATAAGTTTATGCCTAATACGCGTTGCCGGGTTGTACGTTCCTGCGAAAATGACCAAGTCTACGTATTAAACATCGTAGCAACCAAAATCCATGTCTTTGAGGCATGGGAGATTTTATCTCGAACCCTAAGTAGAGATAAGTCTATACCTAACACTCGTTGTCTTTTAGTCTTTTTTGTGAAAAAGACATCAGGAGGATTCGTGCCTGGAGGAATTTATCTCAATCCTCAAACCGAGATAAGTTTGCACCTAATACGAACTGCTGGGTTGTACGTTCCCGTAAAAATGACCAAGTCTACGTATTCAATATCGTAGCAATCAAAATCCATGTCTTTGAGGCATGGAGGATTTTATCTTGAACCCTGAGTAAAGATAAATCTACGCCTAACACGCGTTGCCATCAGGATTCGTGCCTGGAGGAATTTATCTCAATCCTCAAATCGAGATAAGTCTGTGCCTAATACACACTGTCAGGTTGTACATTCCCGTGAAAATGACCAAGTCTACATATTCAATATCGTAGCAACCAAAATCCATGCCTTTTATGCATGTGGGATTTTGTCTCGAACTCTGAGTAGAGATAAGTCTGCGCCTAACACGTGCTGTCGGGTTGTACGTTCCCATGAAAATAACCAAGTCTATGTATTCAAAATCATAGCACTAAGTCTAAAATAATTCATTCTTTTAGCATAACGTTACATGTGAATTGATTTTTAACAATTCACATGCTAGCCCGATTCAAACGGTAATCGATAAAGGCACATCAAATTCGTTGAGGGCTGAGGGTTTGCCAAAAATCCTATGAGCACCCCGCAAGAGATGATTAAGTCTATGTATTCAAAATCATAGAACTAAGTCTAAAAGAATTCATTCTTTTGGCATAACGTTACATGTGAAACGGCTTTCAACAATTCACATGCTAGCCCGATTCAAACGGTAATCGGTAAAGGCACATCAAATCCGTTAATGACTGAGGGTTTACCAAAAATCCTTTGAGCACCCTGCAAGGGATGTTTAAGTCTATATATTCAAAATCATATCACTAAGTCTAAAAGAATTCATTCTTTTGGCACAACATTATATGTGAAACGGGTTTCAATAATTTACATGCTAGCCCGATTCAAATGGTAATCGGTAAAGGCACACTAAATCCGTTGAGGGATGAGGATTTTCTAAAAATTTCTATAAGTATTATGGTTATTCATCCTAAATTGGATAATGATCATAATAAAGAAAGGAGTGCGTTAAGTAAAAGATTTTGTTTCATTAATAAAGTCAAAATGAAAATACAAAAGTGGAAACTATCACTTCGAGTACAATCCGCGACTGAGGATCCGAAGTTCTAACATAGAGAGATCATCGGCAAAGCTCCGCTCGAGTTTAGCCTGCAACTCAACCCGAATAGAATCTTCAGATGTATCTAGTGTCTTCGCGGCTGCGCTCCTCAACTTAGCTAACTTCTCTTTTGTAGGCTCCAGCTTCTCTAATGTTTGTCTTCGAGAGTCTTCAGCATTGGTTAAATCATCCTCAAGAATAGCGCGAGATTCTTCGGTGTACTTCAAGACCTTCTTGAGTTTACCTATCTCCTCATCGGCCGAAGCTAAAGAGCTAAGTAATTCAGCCTTAGCCTTGTCCTTCCTCAAGAGATTATCCTTCATCTGCATAATAGAGCTCTCCTGTGACTGAAGATCATGTCCAATAGATGCTCTGGAGTCATGTCACTACTTCAATTCAGATTCTAACTGAGTAGCAACAAAAGAAGAAGCACCTCTAGTCCTCCGCTCCCCTAATTCTTGGGATTCACGCTCTAGTACGGTAATATCTGCAATGAGGGAATCAGCTAACTCTGGGTACCCCTCCTCCCTAATCATCGACATATTGCGATCAAGATATCGTCTGTACCGATCAAAACGAAATCCATGATGAACAATTCTTTTGACCATCTTGCCCAAGAAGGTAAGGAAACTCTCAAGATCTATCCGGAACATGTCTGTGCCTGGATCTGTATCAGATAGTAAGACCATAATGCGCTCATATGGAGACGATGGAAGCCCTACAAATAATCATGCAGAAGAATAAGAAACTTTAGAACATTATGGGGAAACTCAGAGCAAGTTATGAACTAACCAATGCCAACAGAAGTCTCGTCAGTTTGGCGTCCTGTACTGGGTTCTGTAGAACTAATCTCAGTGATCCCCGAAATGACGGTAGGCATAACTATCATCGGTATATCGGCTCTACCAGGAGATCTCACAATCTCCGTCTTCATCGGATCTGAAGGAATAGTAGCATGAAGCTGAGGACTAGGCGTCTGAGTTGTAGCCATAGCTCCCTCTGATGATGAAGGGACAGAACTCTCAGGCAGGATAGAAATGCCGGGGATTGTAGATGTATCACCCCCAGAGGCTGGTCCTACAATTAAAACTCCCATATGTTTGAGTAAAGCATTGACAGATGAAGGAGAGCAAACTGTGAATCAGATGTATATCTGCAGATGAAACACCCTTAGCGGATGGTTTTGCAGCTCCTCGATTGGCCTGCTCTGCTAACATAATATCAGCGAGCAGTCTAGTATCAGATCCTGAGAAGCTCAACGCTAAAACAAATGCGTGTTTGCTGAATCCTCTAGGATCCAAACTATGGAACGCTTCCTCCTCGATCGGTCTCCTAGAGTAGCATCTACACAAGAGCTTAAACGTGAGTAAAAGAGAAAGAGAGTAGAATTCATAATAGTGGGAATCAGATTCACTTCTAACAGTTGCAGAAGGTTCTTTTACCTTGATATTCGTGCCTACATCCTTCAATTTTTCTAAAAGAGAATGAACTACGAAAACGATTAAAGGGGGAACAAGTTCTGAATTTCCTAACTCCTTTAATTCCCACTCGAATGGTGTATTATCGGTGTTAGATGTACCTGAGTTTAACATTATCGGTCCAACATCGCTACCCTGGCTAACACCCTCGCCTGCCCCGGCATGCACGGGATCATCGCCAATTGCATCACACATCTGCTGCATGAAGCTCGAGCCTTCGAAATGGTTAAAGTCAGAGAAGATAGATTCATGTGGAAGTTCATCCTCCTCATGACCTCCTGAAACACGAGACATAATTAAGTTTGAAGAATCCATAAGAGAACTAATTAGAGACTACATGGTGGTGAAGGATTACCTTCTCCGCCAATGGGTACATGACCAAGTAACTCTACCTGGCGAGCGTGTGGATCGACATACGACTTACTCACCATCTTCTTCTGCTTAGGGAAGCGAGCCTCCATGTGGGTACTAGGTCTCTCGTGTTTGGATTTAGCATGTACCTTGTAGGCGTATAAAATTGCCTATAGGTCCCACCACACAGCTCGATGACGCCAATTCAACAAACGGACCATTGAGCGACGTATCCAAGCACGACCGTTATCCCGCCAACGCTGAAGCTAAGCCATACGCAACGGAGCAGGTTAACGAGGTGACGAAGCCAATAAATCGCACCCAAGCAGTGGAATGCACCCTCTCGCACGCGGAATCAAACCAACGTTGCGGGGAATCACCGAGTCATCTAAACAAGAGCGAACTCGGTGATATAACGATCGAATCAAGATCGGTTTCGGACTCGAACTCAGAAGTGGGTTTACTGCCAAATCAGGAATCGGATCAAAACGAATCGAATCCGAACAAGTCAACCACACAACCGAATCGAAGTCCAAATCAACAACGAATCAGAACCGGAAACACCGGAAAACCCGAACGACGGACGAAACGAACCAACACCCGGGAACTCGGCCGAAACCGAGCCACCCCAGGGTGGCTCGGCCAAAGCCGAGCCACCTGTGGGTGGCTCGGCCAAGAGCCGAGCCACCCACAGGTGGCTAGGCTCAGAACTGTGCAAATGCACAGTTCTGAGTGCCTATAAATAGGCCTTGTGTTGGTTCATTTCAGAGGTTGGAAATTTTGGAGAGAGGCGAAGCCCTGCTGGATTGAAGACTCAGATCTAAACAAAGATCCAAACTTTGAAGGCTTCGGAGACTTGGAATTCCAGATCTGGTGCTCAGCGAACGTCAACGTCAAACAAGGTAGGAGTTCGAGAGGATCGGATCTTCAGATCTACACGATCACACTCCGGATCTAAGCTTGGTTCTTAGATCCCGAGATTGAGCGGTTGTTTCCTTGGTGAAACAATCCCTCCCGGCTATTATCTCCCTTTGCGGAATAATACCCGTTATATCGTGTAGATCCGACCGGATCGAGATCACGTGGTGGTCCACGGCAAATAACCCCGGCGCAGGCAAAGAACCCACACAAAGCGAGTGACCGCAAAACAGGAGCTCGCGATTCGTTCGACATAAAAGGAAATAAATTGTAATCTTTCTTTTTCTTATTTTTGATTTTCATTGTAACCGGATCTTATAAAAAGACCGGATCTTTTGTAACCGATAAACAGTTATTAAGATGGCAATGATATCAATGAAGAAAGGCACAAATTTTCCCGCGAACATACCTCAACCCGTGCAGCAGACTTCTCGGAGGACCGTAATCTCACACGACGGAGGATAAGAGGTTCGTCTTCTTCAACCATCCCACCTGGGGTAACAAGAGTCATCTTGTTAGGATAAGTAAACAAAACCTCTTGCCTCAGCTTTGATGGAGCCGGTGGAGGTTTAAGGAAAATAGAGCGCTGAGCCCGACGAGCAAACGCTAGACTCAGTAATTCAGAAAAGAAAGAGTCTGACAGACCTGTCTCAACTTCTCCCTCATCCCCTCTAAGTCCGATATCCATATCTCGAAGGTCTTCTTTGGAATCTCCTCATCATCATCAGTAGGAAGGAGCTCCTCCTTGTCCTCCACCCTATCTCTGAATCTATGAGAAAGTCTGACGGACTTCTTCCCCTACTTCTTCGAAAGCTCAGCATCATGAGCGGCTTTAACAGTAACTCAGACTAAATACTCAACCTCTAACTTTGTGATATCTCTCACATTCAGGAGCTCATTTGCAAAAATAAGCCACTTACAGCTGAGGAAGGTAAGTTGCGGCTTGTGCTTGGATGTGGGGAGAGTGAAGGTGGAACCCGTGCAACTTGTCATAGTTCAAAGCCATGCTCGAACACTATCTATAAGACCTCCCTCAGTCCTTAGGCCTTGGTCCGAATTCCCAACATATAGTTGGTCATAACCGAACTGAAGAGTGAATCGACAGGGCAAATATGGATCTATATGGCAACGATCCTTCACTCGAAGGACAAGGTATCCGGGGCGGATGTTCACCAACCACCGGAAGCAACCCATATCAAGAGAGGTCCGATCGGTCTCTGGCTTCTCTTCATCAACTAATACATCGTCAGAGCGGCCTGAGAAACGAGGAAAACATTTGAAGAATTCCCAGCCCTTATGGACTTGAAGCTCATGCTTTTCATTAGTAAAGTTCTTCACAAACCATCTGCTCTCCTCTAATGATGGCAAGAGAAGCACTGAAGTGTTTGCGAAGCCCGGTGCTGAAATCAACTCAGGCCGATGAAGGACGAGCCAAGTCATTAGGTATGTATAGGGGAACTCAACCTTCAAAAAGGAATCCCCGTCGATGATTCAGACCCCATATGTGTAAAGTTGTTAACCATATATCTGAGCCCATAATGAATACTGGTGACCATTGTTAGAAGTAGAGAAAGGTACTTCCCATGAGCAAGCTGAACAGCCAGGAATAGAACCTCAATCGGCAAAGCGTCGGAAAACTGATACGGAACGATGTACTTCTTCAACCAAATGGCAAGATACCCCGCCAGGAGAGTCATAGGCCTCATAGGCTTCTGCGCATGCTACAAAAAAACCAAAACTTGGTCCCTTTCAGAAAGAACCTCGACAGCCGAAGAAGTAAATGACTGGGTGCCAACCACCACAATAAAATCATTAATCGTTGAAGGAGTCAAAGGGGCTAACTCATGAATGACTTCACCAGAACTACTCTCCAAATGTTGAAACAAATAATTGGCAAAGTGCTTCAAGCTTATTTCTATCCTCTTCTTCGCCAGTGAACCTACGCTGATCAGGGCAGTGTGGTAATAATAGGTAATATCCTAGAACATGTCGTATATGTCGAAAGAGGCCCCCTTCAACTGTCTCAGTTGTCTGTAGGCGTATAAAATTGCCTATAGGTCCCTTAGCACAGCTCGGCACGATAATTCGACAAACGTTCGAGTGACGAGGCGACGAGATCAACGAATTGTACGCAAGCAATAGAATGCATTCGCGCGTAGAACCAATCCAACGATTCAGAAGGTCAACGAGTCGTCCAACAACAAAATGGATTTGAACTTAAACACTGAGGTGGATTTACTACCAAATAAAGATCCGGACTGTCAAATCAAAGTCCGGACAAGTCAAACGAAGAACCGGAAAACGGAAAACGACGGAAAACACCCCAAGGGGGCTCGGCAAAAACCGAGCCACCTCGGGGTGGCTCGGCCAAGGCCGAGCCACCTCAGGGTGGCTCGGCTCAGTGCCGAGCCACCCTGAGGTGGCCGACCAGATCTGTGCAAAATGCACAGATCTGGTTGCCTATAAATAGGGCATGGACTTTTGGAGGGAACTTTTGGAGAGCCGAAACTCTGTCGAATTAAGAACTTGTGCTTGAGTTTTTCGAAGGCTTGAAGATTTGGACGTTCGGATCTGATTCTTGGTGAGCACCCGCATCATAAAAGGCAGTAGTTTGAGAGGATCGAGATCTCAGATCTACGTTGCTACACTCCGGATCAAAGCTTGGTCTTTGATCCCGAGATTCGAGCGGTTGTTTCCTTGGTGAAACAATCCCTCCGGCTATTATTTTCTTGGTGAAATAATACCCGTAATATTGCGTAGATCTATTCGGATCAAGATCACACGGTAGTCCACGGCAAATAACCCCGGCACAGGCAAACAACCCACAAAGCGAGCGATCGGATAACAGGAGCTCGTGATTTGTTCGGTAAACAAGAGAAAAGTTGTAATTTTTTCTTTTTTGTTTGATTTTCATTATAACCGGATCTTATAAAAAGACCGGATCTTTCTGTAACTCAAAAAGTTGTTCTTTAAGAGTGCAATGGAATCGTCAATGAAGAAAGCTACGATTTTTCCCGCGAACAATCTGGCGACCACAATGGGAGCCACCGATCTCACTGCCGAGATCGGAGCGTCGCAGCCGCGGATCTCGATCCCGGTCGTGGAGGAGGTCGAGTATGAGTTCGACCAGCAGAAGTACGAGGAGTACGTGTCCTCGTCTAGATCAACCTCCCCCCGTAAGTCCAAAAAGTCCAAGAAGTTCTCCTCCAGGAGAAAAGTCCGTTGGTGCGAAGAAGTTGAAGCCACCAACGTCAACCTCACCCCGATCGACGCCGAAGTTGCGTCGGGTGAAGTCCCACCGGCCTCTAAGCAGGTCAAATCCACCGTTGAAGGCGTGGCGACTCTCTCTAAGAGAGCTCGTCAGAGGCAGCGTTAACGCCTTGCGAAACAATTCGCAAAGGCCATGGAGTCTGTTAACGGGGTCCGCTACAACACGGATCTGAAGAGCAAACGAGGCAAACAGCCTCAACAACAAATGAAGGGTGGTTCCTCCAAGCCATCGACGATGGAGTGGGTCTGTGTCAAACGGAACCGTTCGACGCTGGAGGAGCGTATCCGCAAACGCCGCGCATTATCAGCGCAAGCACGGGCCAAAGCTGAAGAAGCCCGTCGGAAGCTACAGAAAGAGGTGGTCAAGAAGCCGCCATCAACTCGTAGAGTTTGGAAGCCGAAGTCTGAAGCGGCGGTTCAGACCAAGCAGCAACAACTGCAACCTCCGAAAGTTCAAACTCTGGCGAATCAACACAAATCGCCGGTGATTTCCACAACTGTTCCGGGAGATCCCACAGGACCATCCCAGAAGAGGAAGTCAGTTTTGGAGCGCCTCGGCCCACTTCCCAAAGAACGAGGCAAAGCTCCAGTCCAAGAACGCTTGGGGCCAATGAAGAAGTCCCGAACAATTCAACATGCTGGGGGTCGACGCAACCCTCAACACTTGGAGAAAATTATGGCACTCAAGCGCACAACTTTGCGCATCGAAGTGTAAGAGCCCACTGAAGAATCACGCCCACAAAGGCGCGTTTCGAGGTACGTGACTCATGAAAGCCCAAAGAAGGCAATTCTTCCTCAGAAGGAAACGTTGTCGTCTGATGACGATGACGTTATACCTGGGAGATCGTGCCAACACACGATAGGTTGCTCCAACTTTCAAACGGACGAGCTGTACTATCGTGCTGTGGGTACGAGTAAATCCAGAAAGAGAAGCCCTCCAAGGCTCGAAACTCAGTGCCCTTGTTCAAAGCTCATTCGGGCGGTACTGTCTGAGTGCAACTGTGTCAAGGCAGTCCCCGAGAGAGTTTCGGTATTCGAAAGACTCAGCATTGAAACGCCAAAGCCAAGGTCTAGGCGTTTCCGAAGAAGAAGAACGGTGGTCGAAGACGGTGAACATTCAAGGGTCACCGCCAACATGACCAGCATAGGAACATCGACTCAGGATAATCCCGAGGCGATTCCAGAAATACCCCGATGAGTAACTCGTCTACAATCCGGGGCTATCATTCGCACGACGTATGGTAGGGTTCGGACAAGAGTACCTTTGGGAGACGAAGAATCAGATGCCGGCTCAGCAGTTGCGTCTGACAATACTGTATCTAGTGAAGGACAGCCCCACGAGTCATTCATGATAAGCGCGGAGCAAGTGGCCAAGATGCTTGAAGATGCCATGACCAAGCAACAAGAAAGCTTCAGGTTCGAAATGCAAATGGCCATGCAGAACATGAGAGAGATGCATGACCAACAGATCCAAGCATTGAGGAACCAACAAGGCGAACCAAGTCATCATAACCAGAACAACCTGGAAGATGAGGACACAGGTACAAATGAAGCTCGCAATGCCAATAACCCTCCCGTCAATGCAGGAGGTGGTAACGAGAATGCTAGCGAAGACACAGGTGAAAACCTAAAAATTAAAAATCTTGAGAGCAAAATCAATACATTGATTTTCGCTCAAGAGACGAAAAAGACAGGCATTCCTTATCCATACCCAAGAGAGTGAGAATCAATCCCATATCCGGCGAAGTTCAGTCTAATTAACTTCACGCCGTTTAATGGGATGGGTTCACCTACTCAGCATTTGATTTACTTCAAATCGCACTTGGGAGTCATCTCTGGTAATGAGCCTCTGATGGTGCGGTCATTCGTTGGCACTCTTCGCGGAGCCGCCTTCGATTGGTATCGTCGCCTCAAGCCAGGAAGCATAAACAGCTGGGACGACATGGAGACTAAGTTTCTCTCAAATTTCTTCGACGACGACACTAAGATCTCTATCGGATCGTTGCTCGATGAGAAGCAGAAAGACGGGGAGTTAGTCGACACCTTCGTCAAAAGGTTCCGGAACAAGGCGATGAATTGCCGGGACCCGATCACTGAGGAATTCATCCTCCAGACCTGCCACAACAACCTTTCGTTGGATGTGTTGGAAGCAATGGGCACAGCACCATCCAAGACATGGAAGGATTTGAAGGTCCGAGGAGAGCAAGCTGAACGATTCCTCAGGAGAAAGAAGGCGGAGAGAGGCCAACCAGCAACAAATCCTCCGAAGCAGAACTTCAACCAAAAAGGGAAAGGTAAAGCTCATGCTAATGCCGTTGATGCTAACCAAACTTTTCAGTTACAACCTTAGCAACAGCAGCAGCAACGAGCACCACAACAATCGCAGCCGCATTGGCAGCAACGGCCCCAGAAGCAAAAGTCTTCGGAGCCGAGGTTTCCCAAAGTCTACTCCTTCAAGGATGATGAAGTTCCCGGCATCTTCAAGTACCTGTTGGAGAACAACAAAATCCAGCTGCCAGCAATCGTAGATCATGAAGGAGCCACTAAGGTGACAGACCCAAAATACTGTGCGTACCACCGAGCGGTCCACCACCCAACGAAGTCTTGCTACCACCTCAAGGACAAGATCCAGGCATTAATCGACGTAGGGGTCATAACCCCGAAACCGGCCAAGAATGTGGGAGCAAACGCGGTGTCAATCAGTTTTAGATCAGTGCCTACAACTTGGTTCGAGCCAAAGCGCGTCACCAAAGTCGGGATGAAGACGGTGAATGATGACCCGCACGGACAGCGCTAAAAAGGACTCATCCCGCACACAGCCCCAAACGGTGAAATTCTCTGGGTGCACCCCGACCTGATTGAAGATGAACAATGGGCCGGATCGTCATCCAAGAAGAAATCAAAAGGGAAAGGCAAGTCTTGCTTCGGAGTCTCTGCTATCCCAGGAGAAGATGACGAAAGAATCCTGACTTTCTCGCTCTCCGAAGAAGAACAGGTAGTCTTCGCCACCAGAAGTGGGAACCAGTACCACTTCAACTATCCGCCGCCCAATGATCAGTTAGCTGAGCAGGGGGTGACAAAACAGGGACCAGCCAAGACTCTCACAGAGCTGGGGGTGATTACGGTTCCTAAACCGGTTGAGGAGGCTAGACGACAGCCGGCAGATAAACAAAAAGAAAAGAGGCCCGAGGAGGTTCAAAATCCGAAGCAGTCTCGTTTCAGTCGTCCGATTGGAAAGGATAAACCGGAAAGTTCGAAAACTTCGCGCGTCTTCGACATCATGGCTCAACTTGCTAACATTCCAGCACGGATAACATTGTATGAGCTGCTGCGACTGTCGAAGGAGACTAGAGAAGCCTTACAAGAAGCCTTGGCCGATTCAGAGGCATTCCTCACTCGGGTCAAACCAGCGTCTGAGGAGTTGGAACTCCTAGCTCAACAGTGCAATGTGGCAGCTAAGAATATTCCCTGCATCACCTTCACCAAAGAGGACATGCAGACAAAGAATTCAAACCATGATCGGCCCCTGTACTTCGTTGGGTACATTGGCTCCAGCGAAGTCAACCGAATCCAAGTGGATCCGGGTTCCGCTGTGAGTATTATGCCACTTCGCCTAATGCATAACCTTGGCATTCCCGTCAGCAAATTGGCAGCCATAGGCACGGTCATTTACGGATTCAACACCAGCGGGTCAAGGCCTTTGGGGAAGATCCGAATAAAGTGCCAAATGGGCGATTTGAAAAAGGAGGTCACGTGCTACGTGATAGATGCCGAGACATCCTATAACTTACTATTGGGTCGGCCTTGGATCCATAGTAATGTTATAGTTCCCTCCACTCTACATCAGTGTTTGAAATATGTCGACACTGATGGAAGGGTCAGGACGATGGTCGCGAATAAGCAACCATTCAAGGGGTATGAGAATTATTTTACTGATTCTCTCCTTTATGGTAATGAATCCGATACGGAACCATCGGTCCAAGGCACGGACAGCGGAGAAGAAGCTGATTCCGAAGCCGGATTCGATTACAATGGTGGTTTTGTTTTAAATGACATTGTACCCTTTGTAATCAATCTTGACGATGAACAATCGTCAAATGGCAGTTGTAACTGGCAACTTGCCAACATTAAAATAAAAGAGGATTTAGAGTACTCCTTGTCTCTCGATGATGTGGTGAAAGAATTGTATGATAACCCTGATTTGTATATGCCGCTCCGATCATCCTACGTAGCAAAGAAAAGCCCCCAGCATTCTTTCGGGACAACCCTGATTATCCCTGGCAGAATAGGAGGCGAAAAAGAAGTGGTTTACGGTAAAGGAGAAAATCTTCCGTTGCCAGATCATTTCCTAAGAGAAGATGAGGATGAAGACAAATCTGGTCTACATTTATCCAAGTACAGTCCGGAAGCACGCAAGCTCATGGAAAAACAGGGATACAATTTCGCACTCGGAGAAGGTTTATACTTCGATCGAGGTTCACGTATCCCAGTCAAAGCGGCATATGTACCAAAAGGGAAACCGGATAATTACTATCGTCACAAGAGAGGCTTAGGCTATGTTTCATCATCTGATGACGAATGCGGTTGGCAAATTATCGATCAAATTGCTAACAAAGCTGAGGATGGGTACTTGCCAGATTCTTCAGCTGAGGATTCCGACACAAGTTTGGGAGAAATGTTCAAGACCTTAATGTCGAACATGACGATAGCTGATCCATCTACGATAGAGGACGACGATCAAATGTTAACGTGGGAGGACCCATGGGTTCATCACCTAAACATGCAGTATGGTGATAGGTTCGAACAGAGAGAACCACCCACCGAAGACGAAGTAGTCCAAATTAATATGGGTGATGAGGCCAATCCAAAGCCCATATTTATCAGCGGTAGTCTTCCCCCAGATGAGAAGGAGGAATTAATTACCCTGATCAGAGAATACATTGATGTTTTCGCTTGGAACTATGAAGATATGCCAGGGCTCGACCCTAATGTGGCGATGCACCGTCTTGATATCAAGCCGGATGCCAAACCAGTCAAACAACAGCAAAGACGGTTTCGTCCGCAGATTATGGAGGCCATCGAAGCGGAGGTCAAGAAGTTGATCGACTCAGGATTTATCCGAGAAGAGCAGCATCCAGACTGGCTAGCCAATATTGTTCCAGTCATGAAGAAGAATGGCAAAATCAGGATTTGCATCGACTTCAGAAACCTGAACGAGGCGTGTACAAAAGATGATTTTCCTCTCCCAATCACGGATGTCATTATCGACAATACATGCGGATTCGAGAGAATGTCCTTCATGGACGGCTTTTCGGGGTATAACCAAATCAAGATGCACCCAGATGACGAGAAGCATACAGCATTCAGAACACCCCTCGGTGTCTTCTGCTACACGGTGATGCCTTTCGGTCTGAAGAACACAGGCGCCACGTACCAACGAGCGATGACTAAGATTTTCCAGAAACACCTCAGGAAAACGGTTGAATGCTACGTTGATGATTTGGTGGTAAAAAGCCGCAACAAAGAAGATCACATCAAGGACTTGAAGACGATGTTTGATCTCATGCGGAGTCATCAATTGAAGATGAACCCCACAAAATCCTTCCTCGGAATGTCCAGCGGGAAATTCCTTGGATTCGTCATCACCACTAAGGGTATACACATCGACCCAGATAAGGTGAAGGCAATACATGAATTGCAACCCCCGAGGAATTTAAGAGAGCTCAGAGGATTGCAAGGGCGTTTAGCTTACATCCGGAGGTTCATTTCAAATCTTTCTGGGAAGTGCCAACCATTTTCTAAGCTAAACAAGAAGGGCGTGTCATTTATTTGGGACGATGCTTGCCAAAAAGCGCTTGAAGACATATCTGATGAATCCCCCTTTTCTTGTTGCACCAAAATCAGGTAAACCGTTCTTGATTTACATCAAGGCGATGAACCATTCGATAAGTGCTTTATTAGTACAAGACGATGATAATGGTCACGAACAGGCAGTCTATTACCTAAGTCGGACCTTGATAGGCGCTGAGTCTCGATACCCGATGATTGAGAAAGAATGTCTCGCGTTGGTATTCGCAGTACAGAAAATGCGACATTACTTGGTTGGCCAGATGATTTACGTCATTGCTAATGTTAATCCGGTACGGGTATTCATGACTCAACCGGGTTCGATGAATTGGCGGTTAGCAAAGTGGGCCCTTCTCTTGTCCTAATATGATTTGCACTTCAAACAACATAAGTCGGTCAAAGGACAAGCGATTTATGATCTTTTGGCGGCAAGTCCAACAACAGATACGGTTGAAGTATATGATGACTTGCCAGATGAAACCCATGAGGTTAACACCACATCACACCAACAAGTATGGCAATTGTACTTTGATGGTGCGTCGAGAGCAGTTAATAAGGCAATAACCCCTGGATGTTCTAGAGTCTCCTCCGGAGTTGGAGTTGTCTTAGTTACCCCAGGGAAGCACGTGATGCCTCGAGCTTATTCACTAACGAATCCATGTTCCAATAACGTAGCCGAATACAACGCGCTCCTCATTGGACTCAGTTTCGCTAAGGAGCTGGGGGTCGAATATCTCGAAGCTTTTGGGGATTCTCAATTGATAGTCAACCAAGTTCGTGGAGAATATGAAGTCAGGAACCCAGATCTGATTCCATACCACCAAGAGGCCGTCAGAATAGCGGATTCCTTTGAAGGATTTTATATTGAATATATCCCTCGTCTCCAGAACGCTTATGCGGATGCACTGGCAGCACTAGCAGTATCACTCGCGTAACCGCCCGAAGCTGAACTGCTAGTCACAGTAAGATCACACCAACTATGCATACCCATATACGATATGGATATCGAAGAGGAGGATGATAGAAACGTAAACGCCAAAGAGGTGAACTCAACCCAAATCAGGCCTGAGTCCCGAGATTGGCGCTTTCCCATTATTGATTACGTCCAATATGGCATTTTGCTGGAGGATGTAAAGGAAAAAGAATCTATTCGCCAAAGAGCACCACAGTTCTTTTACAATACCGAGACCCGTACGTTATATCGCCGGGGGTATGATGATTTGCTTCTCCGATGCCTTTCGAACGAAGAAGCAAAAGAAGTTCTTAAGGAAGCACACGAAGGAGAATGCGGTGCACATCAGCCTGGTCCCAAGCTGTATGATCGAATCAGAAGAATGAGATATTTTTGGCCAACAATGGTTCGTGACGCGATCGAGTACGCCCGAGAATGTCACGCTTGTCAAGTGCATGCAAATTATATGTACCAACCGCCGGAGTGGTTACACACGTCAACCACGTCCTGGCCATTCGAGACATGGGGTATGGATATTGTCGGTCCTATCTTTCCTCCTTCAGTCAAAGGTGATCGATTTATTCTCGCTATCACCGACTATTTTTCAAAGTGGGCTGAAGCCATTCCGCTTAAAGAAGTGAAGACGAACAATGTCATCAACTTTATCAAGCATCATGTCATATACCGACACGGCGTGCCGAGGCGGATCATTCATGACAACGGTCCGCAATTCATAAGCAACGCTTTCATCAGGTTCTGTGACAAATTCAAGATTCAAGATGTTTCATCAACGGCCTATTATCCCGCTGCTAATGGATTAGCTGAGGCTTTTAACAAGACGATCATCAAGATCTTGTCAAAACTCGTGAAAACCAATAAGCGAGATTGGGACGATAAACTCGGCAAAGCGCTTTGGGCTTATCGCACCACTATACGTACACCTACGGGAGCCACCCCGTATTCGTTGGTGTACGGATGTGAAGCTGTGCTTCCATTGGAGATTCAAATCCCCTCCCTTCGGATCGCTCTCGCAACGGAGATGACGACCGAAGAGCAACATCAGAAACGTCTCGAAGAACTCGAGAGGTTGGACGAAAGGCGCTTGGAAGCTCAATAACACATTGAGTTCTACCAGGCAAGAATATCCAGGGCTTTTGACAAAAGAGTCCGCTAAAGAAGCTTCAAGGAAGGAGATCTGGTCCTCGCCGCTCGTCGACCAATAATCCTCACCTCCAAGAAGAAAGGTAAATTCGAACCCAAGTGGGAAGGACCATTTGTAATAGACACAGTCTATTCAAACGGCGTTTACCGCCTAATTTCTTTAGAGGGTGTCAGGCAATTAATGCTAATAAATGGGAAGTTCCTGAAAAAGTACTATCCCTAGTACATTCAGAATAACTCATTTATCGGGAAGTTCCTTGAAGAATATTACACTTAATATTCTAGAGGATAACCCAAATTCATTTTCACCACCAAAATCCCTTACTGATCAATTCCAATTGACAGTGAGCCCACCAAAAATGTTTTTTTGGCCCTCTTGATTCTTTCCATGAACAAGAGGACCACTTTCAGTTCGGAGTCCCCTTTCGATAAACGAAAGAACTCCCTTTCTTTTCTCTTTGGTTAAACCTTCTCATGGTTATGATTGAAGTTGAAATTTCACTTCGATAAACGAAGGACTCATCTTTCGATCAGATAACCAATCCTATAAAAGGTAAGTTTATCTAGGTCTTCCAGATTCTCGGTGTGGAGATCCCACTTCTAGTTTTCTTTCTTGCACTGGAAATAGGATATAAAATTCTTCCTTTCCAGAATCAAGGAATAGAATATAAAATTCTTCCTTCCTTGCTCGGAAAATAGAATATAAAATTCTTCCTTTCCCACACCAACTCTTTTTCCAAAATTTATCAATTTAGGATTCATCCTAGGAAGTTTATCCCGAATTCTAAGCAGGGATAAGTCTGCGCCTAACACGCGCTGCCGGTTTAGTCTTTCTCCAAAGAAGAAGACACCAGAGTTCGATTCTGGGGTATTTTATCCCGAAACCTAAGTAGGGATAAGCCTGCGCTTAACCCGTGCTGCCGGTTAGTTCTTAACCGTTAAAAAGAACACCCGTCCGCATATTCAACATTGTGGCAGGTTGTTATTAATAACACCAAAATCCATGCCTTACACGCATGGGGAATTTTATCCTGAATCCTAAGAAAGGATATGTCGGCGCCTAACACGCGTCGCCGGTTTAGTCTTTATCCGTAGAAAAAGATACCAGAGCCTGACTCTGGGGACCTTTATCCCAAAGCCTAAGTAGGGATAAGCCAACGTCTAATTCACGTTGCTGGGTAGCCTATTCCCAAAACAATGGCAAAGTCTACATATTCAAAGTTGTAGCATGAAGTCTAAGGGAGTTCATTCCTTTAGCGCAACGTCACATGCGGAACAGATTAAAACAATCCGCATGTAAGCCCGACTCAAACGGTAGTCGGTAAGAGCACGTCAAATCCGTTGAAGGCTGAGGATTTGCCAAAAAAATCCTGAGTCAACGTCTCATACACGTTGCTGTTTAGTCTTTTCACAGGAGAAAGACGAAGTCTACGTATTCAATATCGTAGCACTAAAAGAGTTAACTCTTTTAGCTTAACGTCACGTGCGGAACGGATTTAGACAATCCGCATGCTAGCCCGACTCAAACGGTAGTCGGTAAAGGCTAATCAAATCCGTTAAAGGCTGGGGGTTAGCCAAAAATCCTAAAGTCAACACCTCACACGTGTCGTCGGATAGCCTATTCCCGTAACAATGGCAAAGTCTATGTATTCGATATCATAGCACGAAGTCTCAGAGAATTCAATCTCTGAGCGCAACGTCACATGCGAACGGATTTAAACAATCCGCATGCTAGCCCGACTCAAACGGTAGTCGGTAAAGGCTCATCAAACCCGTTGATGGCTGAGGGTTTGCCAAAAATCCTATGAGTATTATGGTCAATCATTTCAAATGGAGTGACGAATCATAATAAAAGATAAAGATGAAAACCAGTTGCACTAAGAGAATCAAAAGTCAAAGTACACATCAAACCAAATCATACATCAAGCCCATGACCAAAAATTTGTTGACTGATCTTAGACAGCTTCTCATCATAAGCTTGCCTAAGTTTAGCTCTAATGGACTCCTCGGTGGCAGTCAAAATCTTCACAGCAGTCTCCTCTGTCTCGACTAGCTTCTGCTTCAAGGACTTCAACTCATCAGACAAAGCCGTGCAGGTCTGCTGATCCTGTGCCTTCGTCATCTGAAGAATACCCAAAGTCTCCTCTTCTTCGCGGAGTTCTTGCCTGAGCCGGTCTATCTTGGTCTCACAAGAGATAATGGAAGAGTCGAGTTCGGCAAGTGAAGATAATCTAGTAGCAAGGCCGGTCTCAACTCGATCTACTCGGTCTCGCTGCATCTGAATCTCAAGCTCAGCGAGAATCTGAGTCTCGCGCAGTGACTGTAAGCGGGTATCCAGCTCAGCAGCAATAAATGAGGAAGCGCCTGCATCTCGGAGCTCACGAAACATCTGAAGCTTATGCTCTAAGCAATCGAGGTCAACAACTATAGCCTGTGCCAAATCTGGATATCCTGCTTTCCTCATCAAATTAACTTTGGAATCAAGGTAAGGCTTGAATTGGCGAAGGGAGGGTCCACCGTGGAAGAGCTTGCCAATCATAGCATTCATGAAGGAGAAGAAGGAGCGAAGTTCTATGTAGAGAACGATCTTTTTAGGATCGTCGTCTGATAGCAATTCCTTCACAAGGACATGGAGCCGAGAAGAGGGCCCTACACAAAGAAGGAGAAATTCGTCAGAAAAAGACCTTGAAGAAGAAGAAATAACATTCTCAGTTGTTTAATTCATACCCTCTTGAGTCACTGGGGGTAGTGGAGATGTAACGGCTGCAGGTGCATCAACTGGTGCAGTCGGTCTCACAACTGGCTCAACAAGATCATCCTCGACAAAAGCTCCTGTCAAATACAAGACAGGATTCTCAGAGACATCACATTATAGATGCATTAGTCAAAATTGGCTAGTCCTATAATTAACTTGGGAGGAAGCACGTACTTTCAAAAGAATCATCCTCAAGATTCTTATCGAATGTGGGCTCAGAAAACATATCTCCGGGCTACTGTCCATCAAACTGAGGAGAGTTATACATGAAGTGGAGCATAGGAGTGTCCGCGATCAAGCCTTCCTCATCAAAATCATCAATCGAGAAGTCTGACGCAAGAGAATATAAGTACCAAAGAAGAATGAAGAGACTAAAACCAATAAAAAGGAGTTACCTTTTACAGGTGCATTAGCCTCTTTATTTCCAAAATCCTCGTTCGCCTCCTGCAAGTTATCTGAAGGAGCAAGAAGTACAGAGACAATTAGAGGATGCACAAACTCCTTTGTGTACCATCTAAAAAGATGCATTGTCGATGGTAGATGTACCTGGATCCGCGGAATCAGGTCCTACATTGACATCCTCCCCAATGTCAGCAACTCCTGTAGACCTTTCTACCTGGGGCAGGGGGTCAGACTCACCAGGAGATATAGGAACGGGATCGGGACTCATCTCGCTCTCTCCACGTTCTCCTATATAGAGATGGAAAAGCATGAGTCAATGTTATGAATAACCGAGAGAATGGTTTACAGGGTAGATGTTACCTCCGGCACTAGCAGGATCATCACCAGCCAAGTCCATATCAGAGGCTCGGGAAGCCGCACGCGGCTTGCGGGCTAATCTCTTCCGCCTGGCAGCGGGGACAATAGTCGAAGGTCTCGCCTGGGGAGAAGGACGAAACTCTTCTTCCTGGTCACCAATGGTCCCTGAAACATCAAACCATTGTCAGCTTTAATAATTCTGGAAAGCAGAAGAAAAAGATGAATGACTAACCTCGCTCGGAAAAAGTCATCGTAATCTCCAGGATCTCCGCTTGAAGCCTCGTCTGCAGAATGGAATGTCCTTTGTCCCTCTTCATCAATCCGACGAGTCTTGTTCCGTGTCCTCTGTGACCGAGCATTCTCCCAAATCCTACGGGAATCAACCTGAGAAGCTTCCTCAGCCTCTAGCTCTGCAATCGGCTTCACGGGGATAGTCTTATTGGCTGCTAACAACCACTTGCAGCTCAAGAAGGTGAGGTTCAACTACCGATCAGCACTCGGGAGACTAAACTTGGTACCAGTGCAGCCAGTCACGGTCCACAACCAAGCACGGAGACCATCCACAAGACCGCCGTGGGTTCGAGGCTGCTGACGAGGGTTCCCGACATAAAGCTGATCATAGCCAAACTGACGAGCGAATCGGCAGGGTAGATATGGCTCTATGAAACACTGGTCCCTCACCCGAATAGTTAGGTAACCTGGCCTAATGTTCACTAGCCAGTTGAAGCAGCCGATGTCTAAGTGAGTGCGATACTCCCTTGGCCTCTCTTCGTCTATCAAACAATCGCCGTATCGGCCGGAGAACTACGGAAAGCAAGTGGAAAATGTCCAACACTTGTGGACCTGCAGCTACTGTCTAATCTCAGAAAATCCGCGCCCTTCCCACTTGCCATTCTCAAGCAACTGTAGTAGGGGAACGGAGTGGTCCATGGCGCTCGGTACCGACATCATATCCGAACGGTGAAGGACGAACCATGCCATCAAATAAGTATACGGGAGCCCCATCTTAATGGTGGGAATCTGACCTGGCAAATCACTTTCCTTCCGTGTAAAGGCACCAGAAAGCTGTCGAAGTCCTCGATGAATGTCAGCTACCATTACCGGAAGAAGTGAAAGTTCTTTCTTGTAGGCGAGCTGGACTGCTGGGTAGAGCACTTCCAAGGGCAAGGCGTCACCAGACTGATATGGAACCACGCACTTTTTCAACCAAATAGCGAGATAACCGGCAAGAAGAGTCATCGGTCGAATCGATGCGGTCGCATGCCATAAGAAGGATTTGAACTTGGTCCCTGTAGGAAAACCACCCTCAAGACTGCTAGTGGTATAAGAATGAGCGTCAATCTTCTTCAATAGAGTGTTCACCCCTGAGGGAGTAAGTGGGGCCAACTCACAAATAGCCTCGCCAGAATTATTCTCCAGATTCCTGAACAGATAATTGGCAAACTGCTTCAGACTCACACATACCTTAGTCCTCTTCGCTAAAGGCTCAGACTGCGCCAAAGCAATGTGATAGTGACAAGTGAGATCCCATAGAGTCTCATAGCGATCGGGCATACGATCCTTCAACTGGTCTAATTCATGATTAGAGGGAAAGTACTCCTGGTATAGCATCTGTCCCATGGGCAAGCCAGAAATCCTGTGCATCTTGTCAAGAGCCAAGCCCAACTCCCCTTGCCTGGTCAGAAAGGTGTTCGAATCTGTATTATATAGCTCGAACAAAGCACAGAAATGCCTCGCGCTGACGGGCAAACCATACATAGTGGCACGAACGGCTGCATACAAACCACAAGCGTGCAACTCCTCACCCCATCGGCTCAAGACGTACGTCGTCATGCGAGTCCACCAAAACTTGTCCAAAGAATGGACCCATTCATAAAATCTGTGACGCGTCGCAGGCATCTCCCGTCCTAGAGTGGCGAGGTGATTCCTCAAAGTAGAAGCGGTGGCAAGGAACTCGTTACGTGGTGGTGTATCCAGCCCCAATACCCCAGGGTGCAATCCAGTGACATGACTCTTGCTTGAGCCAGGAAAAGCCTGATGAGTGATGTAGCCGCAATGGACGCTCTCATGCTCCTCCGTCAAGCGCCACGACATCTCCCGTGTCACAGCCTGACGCCTGAGCTGAGTCAACGAACGATGCCGAGGAATCTTCGGCAAATAGATGAAGCCACTACCAGTCTTATGAAGCCACTGCTCGACCTCAATAAACACGGCATCCGGGTCTTCAATAGAGTCGCCAAATAAGAAATCGCTCTTCCGAAGAGGCTGAATAGAACTAGCGTCCTTCACAAAAGGTGCATCGGTAATCAACTGTCGAAGAGCCCGGTGCCCACCTTCCTTCACCACCTGGGTAACCTCAGTCGACGCGCTCAAAACGAACTGAGGAGTAACTGGAATGGGGGAAGGATCGTCGGAAGTTGAATAGTACTCGCCGCGACGCCCGCACACTGCGTGAGATGAGAACACTCCGGAAGGATATCCCACTGGAAATAAACAGTTAAACATCTGTTAGTCTCAATTATAAAAGGAAGTTGAACTCATCTTACAAATGGGTAAGATAGAGTCATTGCCTTATAAAGGGTGAGACGATTCGGCCACATTGTGCAATCACAAGATAGGGTATATTGACAATATATCCCTATCTTATAAAGCACAATGCAGCGTCAAATCGCCCCCTTTATTTTGAGATATGGTTTTGACCAAGCAAAACATATCTTTAAAGCATCGATCCTCACCAAGGAGAATCAAGGCTCTTCCCGATTGCCTCACCAAGGAGAACAACGTGGGGTAAAAGGACCAATTTGCAAATTTTTAAGAAAAAAGGGACTAATTTATAAAATTCCCGGATATGCCAAAAATAGCTCACCAGCGTAAGAAGGAGGCGCGCCATCAGCCGACGTAGCAGGGGAACGACCTCTCGAGACACGCGACATAATGAGCTGCAAAAGGAATCGAGAGATCAGATTTAGAAAAAAAAGATCACTTTTTTATCAGATCTACCCCCCTGAAAGAGAGGCTCGAGGCGCCAAATCATGATTCTAACCCTCACATACAATCCCACGACTCCATACATTAAATCAAACATGAAATAGACCAAAATCATGGAGGATTTACCTGAAGAAAAGCTCGGGATCCAATAAAAATGAGATCTTTAAGGAAACTTGAACCACGCGCTCGAGGGGTCTGAGAGAAATTTTTTATTTGGAGTTTTTAGGAGATTTCTCAGTCTAAGATCCAAAGGAAAGCTAGATCTAAGACAAATATCAAAGTTTGAGGGAGAAAAGATGCTTGAGGGAAGAGAAAATCAAAAAAGAGGTCAAAGGGGGGGCCGGTCCTAGAAGATAAAAAAAAAGACCCCTTTTATAAGGTGAACCAGCCTTGAACCAGACCGGACCAGGGTGAACCAGACCGGACCAGTCCAAATCAGTTCAAAAGGGACTGAATCAAGCATCGAAACGACTTCAAATCGACCGAGGGTTTAATCCTTGGTTTATTCCTGCCTTTCCCACACATTCGGAAGGGTCGGACGATTTTTTGAGCCAAATTATTGCATTTTTTTGGCTCATTTACAGGCCGGTTCAGCTCATTTTGAGCACGGAATTACTCCAATAAGGTATACGAGTATAAACTATTCCCCATTTTTGTTGAGAAGTTCCTGGAGAATATTTTTCTAAAAATATTCTTAAGGATAACTCAATAATACAATGCTGGACAACACGTCGCAAATAAAGACTCAACGCCGGCAATCGAGAGTCAGTTATATGTTGAACCAACAAGCATGAGCTAAAGATTGGAAAATCAGGAATCGATTTCAAGTTCAAATTCCGACAACGGTCAGACAATAAATGCAGCACCGGAACTTTTACAGACATTCGACAAAGCACCGAATGGACTGAAGGATTGAAGGAATACAGAACAGAGGTCATTTCCAGGTCCCGTTACACCGACTGAGGGTAGGGATAATCATATCCAAAGCATTCCAGACCCTTCTATAAAAGAACGAGGCTGAAATACTTTGGAGGGGGTATCTGTAGGCATATAAAATTGCCTATAGGTCCCTTAGCACAGCTCGGCATGATAATTCGACAAACGTTCGAGTGACGAGGCGACGAGATCAACGAATTGTACGCAAGCAACGGAATGCATTCGCGCGTAGAACCAATCCAACGGTTCAGAAGGTCAACGAGTCGTCCAACAACAAAATGGATTTGAACTCAAACACCGAGGCGAATTTACTGCCAAATAAAGACCCGAACTATCAAATCAAAGTCCGGACAAGTCAAACGAAGAACCGAAAAATGGAAAACGATGGAAAACACCCCAAGGGGGCTCGGCAAAAACCGAACCACCTCGGGGTGGCTCGGCCAAGGCCGAGCCACCCTGTGGTGGCCGACCAGATCTGTGCAAAATGCACAGATCTGGTTGCCTATAAATAGGGCATGGGTGAGGACTTTTGGAGGGAACTTTTGGAGAGCCAAAACTCTGTCGAATTGAGAACTTGTGCTTGAGTTTTTCGAAGGCTTGAAGATTTGGACGTTCGGATCTGATTCTTGGCGAGCACCCGCATCATAAAAGGCAGGAGTTCGAGAGGATCGAGATCTCAGATCTACGTTGCTACACTCCGGATCAAAGCTTGGTCTTTGAACCCGAGATTCGAGCGGTTGTTTCCTTAGTGAAACAATCCCTCCGGCTATTATTTCCTTGGTGAAATAATACCCGTAATATTGAGTAGATCTATTCGGATCAAGATCACGCGGTAGTCCACGGCAAATAACCCCGGCGTAGGCAAACAACCCACAAAGCGAGCGATCGGATAACAGGAGCTCGTGATTTGTTCGGTAAACAAGAGAAAAGTTGTAATTTTTTTCTTTTTTGTTTGATTTTCATTGTAACCGGTTCTTATAAAAAGACCGGATCTTTCTGTAACTCAAAAAGTTGTTCTTTAAGAGTGCAATGGAATCGTCAATGAAGAAAGCTATGATTTTTCCCGCAAACACTGTCAGTTCGAAGGAAAATACTCTTGATATAGGTGATCACCCATTTGTAGGTCAGAAACCATCTGCATCTCATGAAGAGCCAACCCTAACTCTCCATTGCGGGTCAGAAAAGTGTTGGTATTAGGATTGTAAAGCTCCAACAATACCTAGAAATGGTGTTTGCTGATTTGTAAGCCGTACATGGTGGTGCGTACTGGAGCATACAATCCACTGTACTTTAACTCGTGCTCCCAGCACCCAAAGACATAGCCCATCATGCGAGTTCACCACTTCCTAGGCGGCGAGTGAACCCAACCATAGCACCTGAGGTCTCTCATGGGGAGTTTCCTCCCAAGTCTGGCAAGACGATTCCTCTCTGTGCTGGCGGCTATCGACACTTCATATGGCGGTACCGTATCAAGGCCTAAAATTCCTAGTTGAAGACCACGAATATAGTTATACCCATCTGAGTTCGAGGTCCTGTGATGGGAAATGAAGCCACAATGAACCTGCTCATGATCATCTGTAAGATGCCAAGGCATCTCTTGTCCCACAGCTTGCTTCTCCAAGTGTGCAAACAAGTACTGACGAGGAATGGAAGGGATATATAGGGGACTTTCTTTATCATCATTCAGCTAATCCTCATCATCAAGGGTCAACATATCCAGATCCTCGACATGATCACCAAACAAATAATCCGACTTCTTTAGAGCTTGAGTGGAGCTAGAATCCTTAGTAAGCGGAGCATATGAGGTCTACTGGCACAATGTACGATGTGCCCCACTTTGTACCAGCTGATTAACCTCCCTAGGCCCGTCTGGAGCAAACTGAGAAGTCAAGACAATAAGTGGTCTTATAATATTAGCAGCAAATGTCTCTCTGCTATTACCACTCGTCGCGTGAAGTGGGAAGCTAGCTGCGAGAACTCAACTGAAACAGATAACAAACAACCAGAAAGATTATTTCTAAGATAAAACGAGGAGTTGAACTCACCTGGCAAATTAGAACTCTTAAAGAGGAGGAAAGATGGGTTTGGGAAGAGTTTGAAAAGAAGAAGGAAGAAGAAGAGGGGAGGGAGATGAAAACCCTTGGACAAAAGGATTCATAAAACCCTTGGACAAAGGCTTTCTCCCTCTCTCTTCCCTTGATCATAGGGCTGGCCCCCTCTCTCTCCTCTATTTTCTCTCTCTCCTATCTCTCATGAACTCTCTCTCTCTTGCCAAACCGAGATTGTCCCGAGTTCAGAATTCTGTCCTGAGTTCAGAACTCTGTCCCGAGTTTAGAACTCTGTCCTGAGCTTAGAATTTTGTCCCGAGCTCAGAATTCTATCCTGAGCCTAAAATAGGGTCCCACGCATTTAAAATGCTATATTTGGTTCACATTCGCCCGTTATTAGCCATTATAGTGTACTCAAAGCCCGTATTTATACTCTGATGAGTATATGAGTATAAACTGCAACTCCTTGAACCTCCAACGGGTACACGAGGTTAAACTGATTTCCAAAACTCCTAAGAGTAAACGAGTATAAACTGGTCCTCCTCGCTCCAACGCCTTAAGAGCCTAAACTGTGTAGACGAGTATAAACTGTGTTTATGCCGGTCGAAGCGTGGACAAAGATCAATGTCGGTCAATGCGTTATGATGAAGGTCAACGCTGGTTAAAGCATAGCCTTTGGTCAATATCGGTCAACGCTTTATGATGAAGGTCAACACTGGTCAACACGTTATGATAAAAGTCAACATCGGTCAATGCATTGCAATGAAAGTCACCGCTGGTCAATGTGTAGCCTTGGTCAATAACGGTCAACATGTAGCAATGAAGGTCAACGCTGGTCAAAGCGTAGCTTTGGGTCAATGCCGGTCAACACGTTGCGATGAAAGTTAATACCGGTCAACACGTTATGATGAAGGTCAACACTAGTCAAAATGTAGCCATAAGTCAATGCTGATCAACGAATTGCGATGAAAGTCAATGTGTCGATAAATTTTAGCCAAAACAAAGCTCAGATCAATTCTAGAACAAAGGATGATCCCAGTGTAAAACCCCAAAATCTTTTTTATAATGAAATGTGTGAATTAATAGTAATAAATATTTCTTTTGTGATAAATAATCATATATATATATGATGTACATGTTTATCAGTGTTTGGGAACCCATTAAGTAATTATATGTGAGAGGAATCGAGTTATATGACCAGCCTATGAATTTCCTCCCAGCAGGCATTTTTGGGCGACGCGGTCGACCGCATCGGTTGACCGATCAGCGGTCAGAGAGTTTTTTAGGTTCGGGTTCAAACGGGTTTTGGGTCGGGTTTGTGGTTTGGTATATAGGCTAATAACCCGAGAGAAACCCATTTTCTGATCTGAAATCAAAACCCTAGCCCCCCTCTCTTCCCTAGAACCCTAACTCTCTTTGCTTGGTGATTTGGGAGGAGCTCTTGGGGATTCTTAGTGCTTTTGGTGGATTTCAGCGAAGGGGAACATCCTCCTTCAGATTCAGGGATTCATTCCTCACCAAAGGCGAGTAACTTCTCGCCCAACCCCACCCCCTTTTGTTTTTATGCCAAAATTTGAGTTTTAATTGGTTTTCTTGGGCCAAATTTGTATTTTATGAATAGCTAATAGATCATTATGCTATATAATATGAGATTTAGGTATTTCAGATTTTGAAAGCTCACCAAAGGATTTTTGTTAACGAGATCCAGATCTAAGAACGTTTTAGCATAAGTAAAAATCCTGTTTTTACTGTTCTACACCTATGTTTTTACTTAAATCATGTATATATATATATATGGGATCTTGGTGATAAAATTTTAAAGGTTTAAATTCATGGTTTACTGCTTTATGACATTTCCATATGTTGAGTTTTTGTTAAATAGAAATTTTTTTAGGTTTCAGCTGACAGAAAACCCAGATCTGGGTTCTGTCAGTCTCGCGGTCGACCGCATCAGTCGATCACTGGGCGCGCAACAAGGACAGAGCCCGTCTGCTCTCTGCGCGGTCGACCGCGATATCTTGGCGGTCGACCGCACCGGTCGACCGTGAATGTCTCTGCTGAACAGTGAGGTTCGTATCCGTATGCGGTCGACCGGGTCGATCGACCACCGCCCAGTTTCGTGCACTATTAGTTCTGCTGTATGTTTCATGTGTTCGGGGATTTTGCCTCAATTATCTAATACTAGTTTTGGTTTTTGCCATATATCTGTGCATGATAGGTGACTTGAGAGTACCAAATTTAGAATCACATGTCGAGAAGAGTGTGAAACTCGTATAAGTATATCTATTCATATATCTCCTCGATAGTTGCTATTTGGTTCAGGTATCGGGCAAAACTACATTTATTTTAGTCCTCGTGTTGAACTATAATCCATTAAAGTCCTCGTGTAGGACTATAATCCATTAAAGTCCTTGTGTTGGACTATAATCCATTTCAGACCTCGTGTGGACATTTACCCACTTGACCATGTGTTGACCATGTGATGACCATTTGTTAAGTTATGAGTATGACACTTATCTGACTCAGGACATGACACTCATGAAGTTTTAGACCTTTGGCACTTATTTGATTATGACAGAATATAGTAGTTTATGTTCTGAGATGGGTTACACTTCTCTTTATTATTGTTTCTGTATTAGACTTTGGGTTTGGTATTTAGGGATTTACAATTTGAGATATAAGGTATATACATGAGGGTTTTCTTATTTGGATTATTTCGCTCGACGTACCTATGCTCGGGTTATAAATTTCTAAATATTAAAATCCCTTTTTAGTTAAGACTTATGTTTTGAGACTTATTATGTATTAACTGTATTTTCATATACAACGAGCCCTATTCCCTTGGGGTTGGTTGTGATGTTGCTCGCTAGCGCTTTAACGCTCGTTGTCCCTCCCCCTTTCAGGTAACGAGCCAGGAGCTCGGAGAGTCGCAGGTTGATAGTGACACACCTTAGTGTTCAGCTGTTTAGTTATACTTATGTTGGAGCTCCACTATAGATTATGTTAGACAGTTGAGAGTATTTTTCTAGAAGTTGTAAAGGCTGTGTGCCTTATTTTCCTTTTGTTAGATATTTGTATTTGAGACTTGTTGAGTACTCCAGTTTATTTATTCAAACATTGACTATGTATTTTCCATTTGTTGGATGATGAGACATCTATTTGATCATTATTATTTCATCAGTCCTTCGTGTATTATCTTTTACTTGCTTTTGTACCTACACCTGTTATTGACTCTACTAGATAGATGTTAATTGTGATGGTAAAACATGTTGTTGCACGGTGTGGTGCATGGCAGGTTTGACATTCTTGGTTTCACCTTGGACTGCAGCCTTGTGTGAACCCAGGGGCGTCACAGTTGGTATCAGAGCTCTAGTTCCAGTATCCCTAGGATCATCCTGTGTCGAGTCGTAGAGCTAGGGTAGAGTTTCATAGGATTCATGTACAGAGTACGTAAGGGATTTCCTAGTATGAGTGAGGGCGATATATGCGTATATCTCAAAAAATTTGGGAATTTTTTTTATATATCGACTATTTTCGCTTTAAGTATATGTGTGATGTATTAAGCATGAATAGAATATACGTCTACTTTGACTCATAAACTTTATTTTTCTTATGAACAGAGAGATATATGGCAGGATGTGGTAGACCTCGTACCAGGAGAGCTAGCCAGGCAGAGTCACAGCAGACTCCATCAGAGCAGCAGCCAGCTCAGTCCGAGCCTCAGCATGCTCCACCCGAGCTGCAGCAGGCTCCTCAGTATTTGGTGGATATCATGGCCCCTCTTATCGCCTGGATGACAGCTATTGAGGAGTTAGTGACGACTCATATAACACCACCGACACCACCACCACCACCGGTAGCTCAGCAGCAGGGGATACCTGCCGTTCCTGTCAGAGAGAGATCCCCAGAGGTCACGCCTATAGCCATTCCTCTAGCAGTCCCAGATAGAGCCACAGAGCAGGAGGCTTTGCTCCGTATGGTGGAGAGGTACCAGAAGATGAGGGTACCAGAGTTCCAGGGATCACCAGACCCTCTTGCAGCCCATAAGTGGAGGAGGATGTGAGCAATATTCTCGATATACTCGGTGTAGATTCAGAAGCAGAGACTGGCATCCTACAGCCTGAAGAGAGATGCCAGGAGGTGGTACCGACTCCAGTTTACTCCAGAGCAGAGACTGACCCTCACCGGGGAGGACTTCATATACTTCTTTGATGGGCAGTACATTTCTTCTGCAGCACGGACGGGGAAGGAGCTTGAGTTGTCCTGGTTGACTCAGGGGGACATGACAATTGTAGATTTTGAGAGCAAATTCATCGAGTTGCTACATTTCACAGGCATGTGGCAGACAGGAGAGCGTCAGGCTCAGATGTTCTTGGCAGGGCTTCACCCTAATCTTCGCCGATACCTAGTCTCGAGGAGGTTCTATTCGGTTAGGGAGGTAGCTGAGGCCGCCACTTCACAGGAGATTGAGACTAGCGTGTTCAAGAAGGATAGGGAAGGGAAGGCCAAGGCAGGGCAGAGCGGCGACAAAGGCAAGAACAATAGATCTTTTTCTGGACGTCAGCAGCAGCATCAGAGCTCTTATAAGAAGGGACCCCAGCAGGATCAGAGAGCGCATCAGCAGCGCAAGTTTCAGGGATCTTGTTTTAACTGTCACAAGGTCGGGCATAAGGCATCGGAGTGTCGTAGCGCACCAGCAGGAGCCCAGCAGGGCAAGGGTCCGAACCAGCAGCAGCGCCAGCAGGGCAGAGGTCAGGGCCAGCAGAATAGGCTTGAGGAACCGCCAGTAGCTCAGAGGACTAAGGGACAGATTCGGGCAGTTCAGGATATTCCTCAGGGGCAGATTATCCCATATTCTCCACCACCATCAGCAGAGCAGTCTTTAGCTACGGGCAGGGTATATGCAGTAGTTCCCCGTGATCACGGAGCCAGCGGAGCTGTAGTGGAGGGTACGTTCTTTGTGAACTCTCTTCCCGCCCGTATTATTTTCGATTCGGGAGCTTTGCATTCCTTCATCTCGCATGCATTTATGACTAGACTCCAGCTCGTAGCTCAGCCTCTAGACACCCCTCTATCTGTTTCCACCCCTTTAGGTGAGGTATCACTTCTAGAGAGCGTTTGTAGGAGGTGTACCGTCAGTCTAGACGAGTCGGAGTTCATAGTGAATTTGATAGTGTTGCATATGTCCGAGTTCGATGTCATCCTTGGTATGGATTGGTTGTCTTCCTACCATATTAGTATTGACTGTTTTGCAAAGACAGTCAAGTTGCGAGCGTCCGATGTGTCCGAGATGATTGTAGCCACCTCTCAGGGCAACCAATTTGCGGAGTCATTTCTGGCATACATCGAGGAGGTGATGCAACGGGATCAGGGTGCTGAGTTATTGGAGACTAGAGTTGTCTCGGATTATTAGGATGTCTTTCAGGACATACCTGGGTTACCTCCTGTGAGAGAGGTTAAGTTCTATATTGAGTTGCAGCCAGGCACAGCCCCGATATCCCGCGCACCCTATCGCATTGCACCAGCTGAGATGAGGGAGCTTCAGAACCAGTTGGACGAGTTGCTAGCTCAGGGTTTTATTCGTCGGAGTCATTCTCCATGGGGCGCATCGGTCCTCTTCGTGAAGAAGAAGGATAGTAGTATGAGGCTATGCATAGATTATAGAGAGTTAAACAAGGTCACTATCCGGAATAGGTACCCACTACCTAGGATTGATGACTTATTTGACCAGTTGCAGGGAGCGCAGTATTTCTCGAAGATTGATCTTCGTTCTGGCTATCATCAGCTGCGGGTTTGGGAGATGAATATTCCCAAAACCGCATTTCTTACTCGATATGGGTCCTTCGAGTTCTTGGTCATGCCATTTGGGTTGACCAATGCACCCGCGGTATTCATGGATTTGATGAACCGGGTTTTTCATCCCTTCTTAGATCAGTTTGTGATCGTTTTCATCGATGATATACTCATTTACTCGAGATCAGAGGCAGAGCACGAGGAGCATACGAGTAGCTTTGAAGACTCTGCAGGATCACCAGTTGTATGCTAAGTTCAGCAAGTGCGAGTTCTGGCTTTCGGAAGTCAGATTCCTTGGCCATGTTATTAGTCGAGAGGGTATAGCAGTGGATCCGGCTAAGGTCGCAGCAGTTCTTGATTGGGAGCCATCGAAGACGGTGACAGAGATTCGTAGCTTTTTGGGTTTAGCTGGTTACTACAGGAAGTTCATTCAGGACTTCTCAAAAATTTTGATGCCGATCACACACCTTACGAAGAAGGGTGTACAGTTCATATGGAGCATGGAGTGCCAAAAGGCCTTTGATATTTTGAAGGTTAAGTTGACTATAGCACCGGTTCTGACTATTCCGAGCAGCGATAGGACATTCTTTGTGTATACGGATGCATCATTGGCAGGCTTGGGAGGCGTATTGATGCAGAATCAGAAGGTAGTAGCCTATATCTCATGACAGTTGAGGGTGCATGAGCAGAACTATCCCACTCATGACTTGGAGTTAGCAGCGGTGGTATTTGCACTGAAGTCATGGAGGCACTACCTATATGGAGTGCAATTTGAGTTGTTCACAGACCACCAGAGTCTGAAGTACCTCTTTTCCTAGAAGGAACTCAACCAGAGACAGAGGAGATGGATTGAGTTTATTAAGGACTACGAGTTCGCGATCTAGTATCATCCGGGGAAGGCGAACGTCGTGGCAGATGCTTTAAGCAGGAAGCGCCGACATTGGGTTTTGGCTTTGAGGTGTTCGCTGCATCGGGAGCTTATCACTCTTAGCCAGTTTGACTTCAGACCTGAGATTGGTGGTACCAGTACATTCTTAGGAGCTATATCAGTGCAGCCATCTTGGAGTGACAGGGTTGTCAGAGCACAGTTGGAAGACTATTGGATTCAAACCCGTAAGGGGGAGATTTCCAAAGAGCCTAAGGCGGACTGGACCATTGGAGCAGATGGAGGATTACGGATGAAGGGTAGACTGGTTATGCCAACCAGTCCAGAGCTGAAGAGGGAGTTATTTGATGAGGCGCACCGTACTCGGTACACAGTACATCCAGGGACTACCAAGATGTACAAAGACCTGAAGAGGTGTTTCTGGTGGAGTGGCATGCGGAGAGAGATTGCAGACTATGTGGCTAGATGTTTTACCTGCCAGCAGATGAAGGCAGAGCATCAGAGACCGATAGGGACACTTCAGCCTTTACCCATTCCAGAGTGGAAGTGGGCAGACATTTCTATGGATTTTATTGTGGGGTTACCAAAGTTGAAGAAGGGGAATGATTCTGTTTGGGTGATAGTGGACCAATTGACGAAGTCAGCACTTTTCATTCCGGTGAGGACCACTTATACAGCCGAGGCTTATGCGAGGATTTTCATTCGAGAGATAGTTCGACTTCACGGAGTTCCAGACACGATCGTGTCGGATCGAGGATCAGTTTTCACTTCATATTTTTGGAGGAGTTTCTAGGAATCATTTGGCAGTAGGCTATCCTACAGCAGTGTATTCCACCCCCAGACGGATGGCTAGACGGAGAGGGTGAATTAGGTATTGGAGGACATGTTGCGGGCATGTGTCATTGACTTCCAAGGCAGTTGGGAGGATCATATTCCACTGGTAGAGTTCGCTTATAACAATAGTTATCAAGCGACGATCGGTATGACCCCGTATGAAGCATTGTACGGGAGACCTTGTAGGTCACCGATATGTTAGGCCGAGCCGGAGGACAGCTTGATGCTTGGGCCAGAGCTAGTGAGGCAGACTACTGAGAAGGTAGCTTTGATCAGGGAGCGGATCCTAGCCGCTCAGAGTCGGCAGAAGAGCTATGCAGATAAGAGGCGGAGACCCCTAGAGTTTCAGATTGGAGATTTGGTTATGCTTAAGGTATCGCCTATGAAAGGCGTGCAACGATTCGGGAGGCGGGGAAAGCTTGCACCGAGATATATTGGGCCTTTCCAGATCCTAGAGTGCATTGGAGCTGTGTCATACAGACTAGATCTTCCAGCATCTATGTCTTGTATACACAACGTGTTTCATATTTCTATTCTCAAGAAGCACTTGCATGATGAGGAGCAGCAGCGAGTATTAGATGCACCGGAGATCGAGCTTCAGGATGACTTGTCCACCATTGAGATTCCGGTTCGTATACTTGCCAGGGAGGACAAGAGACTCAGGAATAAGGTGATTCCCTTAGTAAAGGTTCAGTGGAATCGAGGAGGCATTGAGGAAATTTCTTGGGAGCGCGAAGAGGACATACGTCGCGACTACCCACACTTGGTTGAGTAGGTAAATTAATTCTTATTGTGTTATATGTCTTAACATACGTCGCGACTACCCACACTGCCAGATTTGGGTTCTGTCAGTCTCGCGGTCGACCGAATCGGTCGACCACTGGGCGCGCAGCAAGGGCAGAGCCCGTCTTCTCTCTGCGCGGTCGACCGGGGCGGTCGACCGTGACATCTTGGCGGTCGACCGCACCGGTCGACCATGAATGTCTCTGCTGAACAGTGAGGTTCGTATCCGTATGCGGTCGACCGGGTCGGTCGACCGCCGCCCAGTTTCGTGCACTGTTAGTTCTGCTGTATGTTTCATGTGTTCGGGGATTTTGCCTCGCTTATCTAATACTAGTTTTGGTTTTTGCCATATATCTGTGCATGATAGGTGACTTGAGAGTACCAAATTTAGAATCACATGCCGAGAAGAGTGTGAAACTCGTATAAGTATATCTATTCATATATCTCCTCGATAGTTGCTATTTGGTCCAGGTATCGGGCAAAACTACATTTATTTCAGTCCTCGTGTTGGACTATAATCCATTAAAGTCCTCGTGTTGGACTATAATCCATTAAAGTCCTTGTGTTGGACTATAATCCATTTCAGACCTTGTGTGGACATTTACCCACTTGACCATGTGTTGACCATGTGATGACCATTTGTTAAGTTATGAGTATGACACTTATCTGACTCAGGACATGACACTCATGAAGTTTTAGACCTTTGGCACTTATTTGATTATGACAGAATATAGTAGTTTATGTTCTGAGATGGGTTACACTTCTCTTTATTATTGTTTCTGTATTAGACTTTGGGTTTGGTATTTAGGGATTTACAATTTGAGATATAAGGTATATACATGAGGGTTTCCTTGTTTGGATTATTTCACTCGACGTACCTATGCTCGGGTTGTAAATTTCTAAATATTAAAATCCCTTTTTAGTTAAGACTTATATTTTGAGACTTATTATGTATTAACTGTATTTTCATATACAACGAGCCCTATTCCCTTGGGGTTGGTTGTGATGTTGCTCGCTATCGCTTTGACGCTCGTTGTTCCTCCCCCTTTCAGGTAACAAACCAGGAGCCCAGAGAGTCGCAGGTTGATGGCGACACACCTTAGTGTTCAGCTGTTTAGTTATACTTATGTTGGAGCTCCACTATAGATTATGTTAGACAGTTGAGAGTATCGTTGTAGAAGTTGTAAAGGCTGTGTGCCTTATTTTCCTTTTGTCAGATATTTGTATTTGAGACTTGTTGAGTACTCCAGTTTATTTATTCAGACATTGACTATGTATTTTCCATTTGTTGGATGATGAGACATCTAGTTGATCATTATTATTTCATCAGTCCTTCGTGTATTATCTTTTACTTGATTTTGTACCTACACCGGTTATTGACTCTACTAGATAGATGTTAATTGTGATGGTGAAATATGTTGTTGCACGGTGTGGTGCATGGCAGGTTTGATATTCTTGGTTTCACCTTGGACTGCAGTCTTGTGTGAACCCTGGGGCGTTACACCCAGGAGTTAATCATAATTCAGATACGAACCTCCGACAAAGATAATCAGTTCAACACCGACTCAACGACATGAACTAAAATCAAAGATCAACACACAGGTTTCAATTTGAAACTTCGACAATGATCAGACGATAAACGCAACATCAGAAGAATTTTAGCTATTCGACAAAATACTGAATAGACTGAGAATTGAAGAAGTCAAGAACTAAAGTCAATTGCAGGTCCTTTTACACCGACTGAAGGTTGGTCCTATCACATTCAAAGTATTCCAGGCTCTTCTATAAAAGAAACGAGACTGAAACACTTTGGAAGGGGTATCTATAGGCATCAAAAATTACCTATTGATTCCCACACGTAGCTCGAGACGGAGAGAAGATGATAAACATCATTATTTGAGTCGAAGAGGATTATCTGACATCGACAAGCGAATGAAACGAGTCAACGAAGCGTACGAGTCATCAGGATGGCAGAATAGTGAAGAAATGGTCCAAAAGGGGGAAACCGACTTCTTCGGTTTTTCAACGCATTTTGAATCGCGTCATTCCGAGATCGGACCGATGAATTACGACGAAAATAGTCAAAAGGGGGAAAACGACGTCTCGGCAAAGGCCAAGACACGTTTGTTTCTTGGCCAGGGCCGAGACTATCTCAGCATGACCTAGATAGTCCAGGCCTAGCCCAGACTGTCCCTACCTGGCTAGGACTGTCCCGACCTGGCTAGGACTATCCTGACCCCTAAAAAAGCTATTTTACGCCCGTTTTCTCGCTATTAACTGTCCAGGACTGTCTCAAATGCCTTCCGACACTTTGGTCCCCAAACAACTATACACCCTTGTTCGTAAGGCATGGTAGTAGGGTAGCACACTTAGAGAAGTCCTAGATGAATTTCCTATAATAGCCAGCCAGACCAAGAAGCTACGAATCTCTATAACAGTCTTTGGCAACTCCCAATCAAGTACTACCTCTACCTTAGCTGGATCTACAGCAATGCCCTCCTTGCTAATAACATGGCCTAAAATCTGACCTCAAAAACCAAAGCTCGCACTTGCTGAACTTAGCATATAGCTGGTGCTCCCGCAAAGTCTACAATGCCAATCGTAGGTGCTACGCATGCTCAGCCTCCGACCGCGAGTAAATGAAGATATCGTCGATAAACATGATCACAAACTGGTCCAAGAATGGACAAAAAACCTGGTTCATCAATTCCATGAATACCATGGGTGCATTGGTCAGCCCAAATGGCATGACAAGAAATTCAAAAGACCCATATCAAGTCAGAAATACAGTCTTAGGAATATCCATCTCTGGAACCCGTAATCGATGATAACCAGAACGAAGATTAATCTTTGAAAAATACTGTGCTCCCTGTAGCTAGTTGAGTAAGTCATAAATTCTTGGTAATAGATACATGTTCTGAATGGTGATCTTATTCAACTCATAATAATCTATACATAAACACATGCTACCATCATTCTTCTCCACGAAGAGGACCGGTGCTCCCCATGGAAAATGACTCCGGTGAATAAAATCCTAAGATAATAACTCATCTAACTGAATCTGTAGGTCCCTCATTTCAACAGGTGTCATAGGATAAGGTGTCCGGGATATCGGCACTGTGCCTAGCTGCATCTCGATGCAAAACTTAACCTCTCTCACTAGAGGTAATCTAAATATGTCCTGAAAGGCATCCTGATGTTCTGAGATGATTCTGGTCTCACTCAAAGCTGCACCACGATCCCGCATCATCACTCCCTCGATATATGCCAGAAATGACTTTGCATTCTTGTTACCCTATGAAGTTGGTACTTTCTATTCAAACCTATCAAAAGCTCACGAGCTGATTGTCTTCACAAAATAGTCGATACTAACATGTTAGGAAGATAATGAATCCATACCAAGAATCACATCGAACTCGGATATACACAAAAGGAACAAATCGACTATGAACTTAGACTCATCTAAGATGATAATGCATCTCTTACAAATACTCTCTAAGAGGGATGCCTCTCTCTAAGGAGTAGAAACTGACAAAGGAATCTAGGGAATGTGTAACTAACTAAAGACTATCCATGATAGCATAAATAGATAAAAAGGAATGTGAAGCTCCTATACCAAAATGATACGAGTTGGGAAGGAGTTCATCAAGAACACATTTTCCACTATGGTTCAGTTCGCATCATGATCACTTGGTACATTACAAAACTTGACCAAACATTGTGGTCTGCTACACTGAAGGGTCTGCAGTATATGAAACTATCTGACTCTGAGGTAATTCTTGAATAGCATGTATCTGATCCTTAATCCTTAAAGTTAATGGTGGTGACTCAAATTTTTGCTGTTGGCCATACCCGCGGCCTTGCGGTTGCTGACTCTAGCCTCTGCCCTGCTGGCCTCCTGCTGGTGCCTTGCGATAATCTCTCACCCTATGTCCAATCTTATTACAGTTATAACACATACCCTGAATCTAGAGCTATCTCCGTGCTCTCTGTTCCTACTGCGATTTCTGACCCTTGCTCTGTCGACTTCCCGTTAATGCACCACGATACTCTGTGGCTCTATGACCTAATTTGTGGTACTAAAAACATGCACCTACAAATCTGCGTTGCTTTGAAGCTGTTTGATCCTGTTGTCCCTTAGGACTGGAACTATCCTATTGTTGCTGATCACTTAGCTAAGGTCTACTCTGCCACTGAGGACCTCTAGGTCCTGTGAATGTTCTCTTCTTGCCCTTATCTCTGGACTGTTCTCTGGACTGTCCTGTCTTAGGGCTTCCATCTTGCCTTGCTGCTCCGATGGTAGCTGGGGTTGGCGTAGCTCCTGATGACGCCTTTGTAATAGGCTCGACTGATGCGACTGGTGGCAGAACTTTAGATGATGATATTGCTAGAGGAATCTTGTAGGCCATTTGCTCCTCTAGGGCTGCTATTCTAGCTGCAATTGGCGCTATGATATCAATCAAGTACTGTAGAGTCTACTACGGCTCAGGCTCTGAATCAGCTTGCCCTGCTCGTCCTGACATCTATAATTTCATGATTAGAGCTTATAAGGCATAGTAAATGAGATCTCAAGCATATATAACATAACATATAGCAATAGGAAAGTTGTATCATATATCATCACGCAAATACTTTTCAATCAAAGTAAGCTAGTCATAAAAAAATTCAAAATTTTTGAGATATACGTATATAACGTCCTCACTCATACTAGGAATTCCTAGCGGACTCTATACATGATTCTTAAGAAACTCTATCCTAGATCCACGACTTGACACAAGATGTTCCTAAGGATGCTAGAACTAGAGGTCTGATACCAACTGTGGCACCCCTGATTTCACACAAGATTGTAGTCCAATGTAAACCCAAGAATGTTAAACCTGTCATGCACCCACACTATGCAAAAACACGTTTTACCATCACAATAATACATCTCTAGTGGAAACAACAATAAGTGTAGATACAAAACAGGCAAGATAAAGGTAATAATGAAATGAACATGATTAAATGAAGAGATATCAAGTAATATAATCATGTCCTAAATGAAACAAAATAAAATACAACTGATACTAGAATAAATATAAAATGTCTCGATACACAGAGTCAACTGAAAAGTACATAAACACTCTCAGCCCTCAAAATGAAATGCAAGTCTAATAATCAACTAGAAATAAAACTAAACATCTGTGGAGTAGAAACTACTAAAAATAATTGACGGCGACTATGCTAAAAGTCCGTCAACCTACGGCTCTCCAAAACTCTGCTCCGCTACCTAAAAAGAAGTGAAATTAACAACGTCAGAGTGTTAACAAGATCATCTCCATCCGCTCCCAGGGGAAGTGCTATTAAGTATGATGGAGGCTCTACCTATAAGTGCATAGTCTGCCTAGATCAATTTACCATGTATTATATGGAATTTAT
>BQKN01065036.1:61122-144649 GCA_022839385.1 Asparagus kiusianus
TGTAAACATGAAATAAAAACTATTGTAACAAAGTTTGATAAAAAATTATTTATATGATGGAAAACGTCAAATCTGTGTTGTGTTTACATATTGAGCTTAAATATAAACATACAATATATGTAAGCAAACTACTCTTATACCTAGGTGAATGCACACACATGAACTTGAATCTTTAACTCTTGATTGTCGTGTGTTACATTACCTGAAAAGAGAAAAACTAAACAACAAAAACTAGAAAACATATTAGCTATAAATTGTTTGACAAATTATCATCAAAACTATAGGACCAACATCAAAAACGCCGGTGTAACCTACCAACGTGCCATGAGCACGATCTTTCGAGACCATCTGCGAAAGACAGTCGAATGCTATGTGGAGTACTTGGTCGTGAAAAGTCACAGTAAAGATGACCATCTCCAAGACTTGAGGGTGATGATCGAACTCATGAGAACTCACCAACTCAAGATGAATCCTACGAAGTCATTCTTAGGGATGTCCAGCGGTAAATTACTTGGATCGTGATAACAACAAAAGGAATCCAAATTGACTCAGATAAGGTATGAGCTATTCAAGAGCTTCAGCCGCCCCGAAATATTAAGGAACTAAGGGGTCTTCAGGGACGATTGGCTTACATCCGGAGGCTCATTTCAAATCTTTCGGGTAAGTGTGAACCCTTCTCCAAACTGATGAAGAAAGGTACTTCCTTCGTGTGGGATGAGCCGTACCAACGGGCCATTAAAGAGATCAAAACTTATCTCTCAAACCCACCCGTTTTGGCGGCTCCAATCTCTGGAAAGCCATTCCTCATCTACATCCGAGCCATAGAGCACTCTCTGGGCGCCTTGTTGGCGCAGAATGATGATTCCGGCCAAGAGCAGGACATTTACTACCTGAGCAGGATTTTACAGGGCACTGAACGGCGATACCCTATGGTCGAAAAGGAATGCTTAGCCCTGGTATTTGCCATCCAAAAGATGTGATACTACCTAGTTGGCCAAACCATCCACGTCATTTCCCGGATGAACGCCATCCGAGTCTTCATGACACAGCCTGCGGCCTTAAACTGGCGTTTATCCAGATGGGCACTTCTACTGTCTCAGTACGACATTCACTTCATGCCACAGAAGTCAGTCAAAGGACAGGCTATCTGTGATCTCATGGCTAGTCATCCGCTAGGGGCAAAAACTGACCTATTCGAAGATTTTCTAGATGAACCCCCCGAAGTCAACACGACCTCCCCAGTGAAAGCCTGACAGATGTTCTTTGACAGCGCGTCTCGCGTCGGCACGAGCGGATCTATCGTTGCAGGAGTGGGGATGGTCCTCACTTCCCCACATAACCACTATTACCCTAAGCCTTTTCTCTAACAGAGCCGTGCACTAATAACGTGGCTGAGTACAATGCGCTACTCATTGGACTCGAGCTGGCAAGAGAGTTAGAGATAAAACATCTCGAGGTCTACGGCGATTCTCAGCTCATTTCAAGCAAATGACGGGGGAATACGAGTTTAGAAACGATGATCTGATCCCGCTTCATAAAGCAGCTACCAAGCTAGTGGAGTCATTCAAAAGCTTCCGCATTGAGCATGTGCTTCGTTCCAAGAACACGCACGCAGACGCCCTCGCATCCCTAGCGGCTAACTTGGCCCAGCCACTAGAAACGACTCAATGGGTCACTGTGGCAAGCCGACGACTCTTTCGACCAAAAGACGTTTTAGAAGTAAATGCCACTCACCAGGTCTCGGATCAGCCCAACCCAAAAGATTGGTGTATCCTGATCATCAGTTACGTCCTGTACGGCATGCTGCCCGAAGATGTTAGAGAGCGAGAGTCTGTCCGCCGACGCGCCTTAAGATTCTACTACGACTCGACCACAAAGACATTGTATCAGAGGTCGTATGACGGCTTGTTACTTCGATGTCTTTCAAAGACAGAAACACAAGAAGCTCTGCACGAAGCCCACAATGGCGCTTGCAGAGCTCACCAGCCCGAACCCAAGCTTTGGGATCAGTTACGGAGGATAAGCTACTTTTGGCCTGGAATGGTCAACGACGCGGTTGCTTATGCCAAGCGTTGCCACACGTGCTAAATCCACGCCAACTATATGCATCGACCTCCTAAAAACCTACACCCAACAACCACGTCATGGCCTTTCGAAACATGGGAGATGGATATATTTGGACTAATATCCCCACCGTTAGCAAGAGGTCATCGCTTCATCCTCGCGATTACCAACTACTTCTCTAAGTAGGCCGAAGCTGTCCCTTTAAGAGAAGTCAAAACCAATGACGTGGTTAAGTTCATCAAGCATCATCTCATATACCGATATGGGATACCTCAGCGTATCATTCATGATAACGGCACATAATTCGTTAGTCATATGTTCACCCAGTTTTGTGACAAGTTCTGAATACAGAACCTTTTCTCTACAGCCTACAACCCTTCGGCGAATGGCTTGGTTGAGGCCTTCAACAAAACAATTGTTAAGATCTTAACCAAGCTGGCTTCTAATAGCAAGCACGATTGGAACGAGAAGCTGGGCGAGAGCTTATGGGCGTATTACACAACGGTTCGTACACCGACTGGCAACACGCCTTATTCATTGGTATATGGCTGTAAGGTCGTGTTACCCTTGGAGATTCAAATTCCATCCCTCCGTGTCGCCCTAGCTACAGGGATGACAACCGAGGATAATCATCAACGACGCCTCACAGAACTTGAAGCGTTGGATGAGAGACAGCTTGAAGCCCAACAACACATTGAGTTCTACCAAGCCCGAATGGCTAAGGCCTTCGACAAGAAAGTCAAGCGTCGATCCTTCAAGGAGGGAGAATTGGTACTCACTGTTCGACGACCGATGATTCTCACTTCCAAGAAGAAAGGTAAATTCTAGCCCAAATGGGAAGGACCGTTTGTGATAGAGACAGTCTATTCGAATGGAGCTTATCGTCTTGTCAAACCAAACGGCGATAAGATCATGATGCCTATCAACGATAAATTTCTAAAGAAGTACTACCCTTATTACTGCCCCACTAAACTTCCACGAGTGCATGAGTCTAAACTGGTCCTCACCCCTCTAATTGGTACATAAGGCTAAACTATTCCTACTTCATATACTCCGATGGGAAACCCTATACAAGATGCTACGTACAGTGTTCTTAAGTGTAACCTAGGTCGCCACTCAGTCAAACCTTCCTACAGTTAGGACCAAAATCGACTATCAAGTTAATCTTCACCTCTGATGGTCTCCCTCAAACTTCACCTGTCAATCCTCTCCAATAGGATGGTGAGCCTTCAAAGTCGCTCACATCGCGGCAAACAATCCTGTCATGTTAACCCTCACCTCTGACAAAATCAACTTGTCAATCCGCTCTAATGGGATGATAAGTCCTCATAGTTGCTCCGATCACAACAGAATTCTATCATGTTAATAATCACCTCTGATGGTTGGCCCCGTTATTACCACGAATAACCCGGCCTAAGTAGTAACCTACCATGTGATGTGTTGCTACTTCGGTCAATAGTCATACTCCTACATCCCTGAACTACCTGACCTATTTCGAGTATCCTAATATTCTCTTAGAATAACCGATGGGTAGCAGCCTACCATGCGATGGCTCCTACAACAATCGATCGTCATACTCATACGTCCCTGAACGATTCGATTACTCAAACATCCTCGTCTTCTTGAACAACAACATTCGTTACAGGTGGTTTACCAGGCAACATGCTCCCGTCAACCCCCAAACAACAACCCGCCAAACGGCGAGTCATTATTGGGACTACGGATTTGGTCGCATGCACAGACAACCGCTCTATTTGGGTAAGATTGTTAATACTCTAACATCTCAAACCCGCCTGAACTACAACACGAAAGTCGGAATTAACCTGACCCCACATCGCGAATAGCCGAGGGCGAAAGAGAGTCTTAGCAACTGAGTCGGAAGGCTCGCTACACAGCGGAAAGCAATGTAGCTAGTTCAACTCAGGCGAGCAACGGATAGAAGAGGCGATTCCAACACAGTGATCGCTAAGGATCAATCAAAAAGATCTAAATATAGATCAAACCAGAAAATAAAGAAAAAGCTGTGCATAACTAAAGGCATAAAAGGCCATTCCAGGCCAAGTTTAGAGATATAATGATTTGCAAGTTACGATGCAATAGGCATCGACAAAATTACAGCGTTGTCTAACACAAAGCAAAAGGCGCTCTACATCAACTTCAACAGGCTGAAACTGGCGATTTTCGCTTTGACGTCCGCAAGCTCCGCCGCCTGTCCAGCTTGAGTCTTCGCCTCTTGCCTCTGCTGGAGTCTGACAAAAGCAACCTCACCATCCTCCTCTTCCTGGTGAAGGAGCTGGAGCGCCTTCTCTTCTGCCTCGACAGCACGATAAACCCGCACCTTCTTATGCTCGTGCCTTTTCAGCCTCGCCTCTCCCTCAAGGAATCCGGCGTTCGTGAAGAAGCTGGCATCCAGATAGGCGTCTATCTTCGCCATTACGGCTCGATGCTGCCTGTGCAGGCGTCTAAGCAAAGCCTCCTATTTCAGGATCCGCTTTGCCAAGTCTTCACGCTCAAACAGAGCGCTCATCACGAGGGGTGCCGATTCAGAGTCAGCGTGTGCCAGCTCCTCCAAGAGGTACATCAGCCCCTCCAGGTGATTGAGCTCCCGCTCACACCGTCGGGCAAGAGTAGGACCACCCACGAAGAGGAGCATATCATAATACCTCCCGACGCCCTGGATGACGATGATAGCCGTCCTGCATAAAGCGTCCTCCAACTTCTGGAGGATGGCAAATGCTGGAGTGAGTGCCAGAACTGGAGCGGAAGACCCTTGGGTAAAACCAACAGGGGAAGACGGTGTCATGCTAACGCCGGCAGCGGTAGAGGAGGAGCCGACACCCTCCCCTCGGAGACACCGTGGCTAGACACCGAAGCCATGGATCAAAAGTATGTAGATATTTTTCTTCTAGGGAATTTTTGTGAGTACAGGAACTCTACCAAGAGAACGGCGAGCGCATTATATAGACAAGAGCTCAACGGTTGAGATTCGCTGCCCCAAATAGATCAACCGGCTTAGAGCTCCAGCGGCGCTTCGAATTCGACACCCATAAAAGTCTCGGCTTTTGGGACTTCAAACCGACGGTTCGGATCGAGTGCGGAAGGTGGTGCGTTCCGTTACTTCACAATTAATGAGGATTGAGGCACCCACATTGCCTTAGCTGGCAAGCACTTAGGCCCGCCGGCGGACACATGGCATAAACTCGCCTGCGCTTGAGTTTCTCCTGTGGCATAAACTCGCCTGCGCTTGAGTTTTATCTGTAGCATAAACTCGCCTGCGTTTGAGTTTCGCCTGTGGCATAAACTCGCCTGCGCTTGAGTTTCGCCCTTGGTATAAACTTGCCTGCAATTTCACCCATCATGTAAGCTCGCCTGCGTTTGGGTTCGCCCATAGCATAAACTCACATCGCTTGAGTTCCGCCAGTGGTATAGACTCGCTAACAAATGAGTCCAAAAAAAGGGGGTACGCATCAAGGAACCAAGAAAATGTGAGGTTCATTCATTAGCTGTTTTAAGACAATACATTTGAACATAGTTATGAACAAACCAGTCGTACCATTGCATTCAAGAAACAGGACACATTGAATCTACTCCTATCCTACATACTTATTCTAGAAATTTAAAGGACGCAAGCTTGGCCCTAACCACGGCTATATTTTCTGCATGCGAGGAACAAACCTCATCTTCAGCCTCCCACCGGACCCTCGCCTTGGAAGAAGCATTGGCGGCGACATCTTCTTAGCACAGAGACAAAAGGTCGCGTCTTTCCCTCGTAAGGACACCATGCACGATCTCAATCTGAACACGCAGACCCGTCAAGATCGATTCCCCTTTAGTATATGGAGTCCTGCCCAAAGAGATCGAGCCAGTAGCACCCTCCATCTCGGCCTACAATAGACGTCGGCGGAGGTCCAAGCGGTCGATAGAGGATTCTTTGTCTTCTATGTCCCGTCTTCGGCACTCTCGCTACCACGCCTCGCGACGACGAGCCAAAACCAAGAATGACTCCACTTTGGACTCCAAATCCGCCTACCGTAGATTCTCCAGTTTGTTTATGAGCGACTCAAGATCAATGAGCCTCATCGAGCAGCGTATTGCGAGCCTGTAGTCGCCCAAATTATGAATTCGGGAAACCCGATCTATGAGGGCCTGCTTCAGGTCTGTGAAGACACCATGGTCTTGATCGACGACTGAGATCGCCCGCTTCACGGCACCCTCCAGCTCCTCCACATGGATCCGTAGATCGACTGAATCCGAAGGCTTAGGCTCCGGATCGTGGCCAGGTGCAGCAGTTGAAGAAGAGGCGTCGCTCGCCTTCTTCTTCGAGGCGGATGCTTTAGAGCACGACACCATTAAAGACGAGAAAGGGGAGATGAGCACGGCGACCTCCTTAACTAGAGGAGAGAGAGCAACGTATATAATGAGCACACTCATCGTTCAACGGTCTAATCGAGCACATGGAAAGAAGATCCCCCCATTACACTGCCTTTAATACGAAGTGACGTGCCACCATCAACCCAGCTAACAAGCACATGAGACCGCGACTAGACGCGTTGGCTCCCAAATCAGCATTCATCTCGCCTTCGACTTGACTCGCCTGTGGCTAGAGCTCGTCCACGGCCTGAACTTGCCACTAGTTAGAATCCGGCTATGACTCGAATTCGCCCACGACGACTTCACAGAGAGAAATAAAAGCTGGAAGGATAAAAGGCAATGATGACAGAAAGGTGAACATGCACAAACATATTTCAAAAATTAAAGGAGCATATCATTCATCCAGTTTTAAGACAGTACATTTGAACAAAGTTATGATTTTATAATCGAACGAGCCATTAATATCAAATGTCTTAACATTGTTCGGCCCGAAGAGTCTAGTCCAGGAGGCTGAAGGACGCAAGCTCTGCTTTAGCTACGGCCACCCTTCTCGCGTGGTCTTCCTGAGCTTTATCCTCAGCTTCCTTCTGAGTCTGACCCTCAAAGGTAGAGGCGGCGACAGAGTCTCTCTAGCACAACATCTGAAGGTTTTGGGTCGCCTCTTCGACAACTTTGTCAACTTTCTAGCTCTCAGATTGGAGGCCCCCTAGAGTCGTCTCCGCAAGCTCCAACTCAGCCCTCAGACGGGATACGGTAGAAGTAAGAGTACCTATCCGCTCCCCTAGTGAGCGCTGCTGGTCCACCAGGAAGGCGACATGGGACTCCAAATCTACCATTTCTCTCAAGCGGACCTCCTGTTCCCACGCCTCCCCACGCCAAACTTGAGACAAGAAGCGCTCCACGTCAGCTATGGGACCTCCTTGCAGCAGAGTCTCCAGGCGTGTCAGACGCGACTCCAGATAGAAAAGCCACTGCATCCAGTAGGCGGCGAGACGAGGTTCACCCAACCGCCTAAGATCGACCATGCGATCTAGGAGGGGCTGTTTGAAGTTGGCATAGATCCCAAGACCAAGGCTAACGAGGGAAATCACCTTCTTCGCGGCATTTTCGAACTCTTCGATATGAGCTTGTAGAGACAGAGAGCCTGAGGGAATGGGCTCTTAACCTTGAACAAGTGCTACAATGGGGGGAACCTCAAGGCAAGGCTCCGCCCCAGGCGGGGGAACAGGCTGAGAATCGGGAGATGCCGTGGTTCCCTGGGACTCATCGTCGAAAACAAGTATGGGCTTAGTCCACCACTCTTTGGTTGGGGGCACTCCTTCCCGAACTGCACGATGGAAAAAAAAAGAGAGGGTTAAGAGCAGGGGGTTATCACCTTACTCACAGACCCGTAATCAAATCGAACAAAGACCTAGACGCTAAAATATCTTTGGCGGCTTCGGCGGCGGAAGAGGAGGAAACACCCTTACCCTTCTTTGAAGCGGTCCTCTTCACCTTCAGCGCCATCATAAGCGCAGCGAAAAAGGAAGCGTCTCTTCTAAAAAGGGCAACTGGAGTCACGGCACCCCTCAATGCAGAGAGGGAGGGGCGTTAAGTACCCGGCATGGGTGAACGCCCGCCGTTCGATTGGACCATTCAAATCGAACAGTCACAGATAAGGTAAGGTGATACCAAATCTCACACGAACGGTTGAGATGTGTTAGTTTCCAACACGATCTCTGGCCAACGGTTCAGGTCGGGCGTGAAGAACGGGGAACCCCCACTACGCTGCCTTTAGCGGGAAAAGACGTGCCTATGTCGTCTTAATTAGTAGGCACGTGGCCCACCAAAAGCAAGGCTCGCCCACGAATTGAATTTGTCAGGCTAATTCACTTATATTGAGTTCGCCCAAAGGCTCAGACCCGCACGCTATTGCAATCTGCTAACTAAGGCTTAATCACGCTCTACCTAAAAGCTGAGATCCACCTACAGTAAGGACTTCGGCATGGCTAAGAGTCACCCGGTAGGAATCAACCAACGGTGGATTTGACAACGCTCGCTGTAACTAACGACAAAATACGCACACAGCATAAAAGAGACAATGACTAGGATGAAAACACGATTCCATTCATTAAGAGAGAGTGGAATACAACGATATAATCAAAAACAAATTACAAATCTCTCAGCCGCGACTCCAGATCGTGAATCTCTTCAGCACGTTTGAGCTCGAGCCTCCTTAAGATCTCTCGATGAATATCCTATTCAGAGCGCGAAAGCAAGTCTTGGACGGTGTGTCTCACCTCCTTGAGGGCTCGACCCTTCTCCTCAATAGCATCGACGGCCAGCTACTGTCGGGACCCGAGTTCAACTCCCCTATCACTTGTTCACGTCGACGACCCTGTGAAGACACCGCAAACTACCCCATCTTAGGTAGGGGTTAGATCCTAGTTCATCGATCTCAGGACTGCAAGTGACCGCAACTCGACGATCGAAAACCCCCTCGGCATGTTGGAAAGGTAGTAATGGACCCCATCCATGATACTGAGCCATTTACTCTCTCCAAGCAACATGGCCGAAGGGTCAGCCGCGACATCGTCAAACATGAACTGGGGCTTTTTCAACTCCGCCCTAGCCATGTCTATCAATGTTGCATCAGTAATCAACTCACACAGCGTAAGATGATGCCCATCAGTCACTCTCTTAACCAACTCCTCCGGCTTGTCAGCAGCAAAGACGGGCACTGGATCAAGAAGAGGGAATCAGGAGGGAGCCGCGTAGCCCGAGCCGTCGGCAAGACCAATGGCAACACCCTTCAGGAGGGCTTCATCAGAAAATGTGGTTACAAAACAAGGTCAAGAGATTAGAACGGAATTTGCAATTGGAATCAGAAAACTTTGTAGTCCTCCAAGCAGGTGAATCTCAGCAAACGGATCTCTCCTGGCGAGACTAAATCCGCCTGATGAGGACGGGATCTGCCTGATAAAAGACAAGGCTGTCTGATAGGAACTGGATTCGCCTAGCGAAGGCCGAATCCGCCTGGAAAGGAATAATTCACCCAAATCAGGGAAATTGCCAAGAATAGCAGAATCTGCAAAAGAAGATGAACGAGTAGTGCTCGTCTTCTCAAGGCAGCGCCATTCATCAACGCGAAGTCGTTGAACTTACCCGAATGCACCCCAGAGACACCAGCAACCGCACCAGCGGTAGCGTCGTTAGAAGAATCTCCTGGGTGCTTTCTCTTTGAAACACACCTCTTAGACTTTGGCGTCATATCGGAAAGTCGAGAAAGAAACCTGAGCTTTTCTCGTTGGAAGGTTTGAGCGGGCAAAAATTCTTGAGCACAGTAGTCTCCAAAAGAAGGGAACGAAGCCTATTTAAAGGCGAAACGCTTGCGGTTGAAAGGCGAAGCCACGATCAAAATCGACGGCCTAGATCTCTCGCAACAGTTTGTTTTTTGGCGGTTATAGAGGAACCATTGAGACATGGAACGGGGCGAGCGAATCGAAACCCGAAACCCGCACCGAAATTCACGACCGGATCTAACGGCCGGGATCAAAAAGTACAGCCACGATCCGTCATCGAGCGAGGCGCACAGAAGCAATGCCGCCTTGTCCAATCGCATTTAATGTGACCTGACGAATCCACACGGCCTTAGCTGGAAAGCACAAAGCAAAAGGCTTTGCTGACGAACACATGGCTCACCTTCCACCAATTCAAATTTCACCTAAAGAAATGATTTCGCCTACGAACAGATGGTGAGCTCGTACTTCAGATTTGCAAATCTCACCTGTAAAGCGAAGTTCGCTTGCAAAATGCTTAGTTCGACTCGCTAGCAGAAATGGGCTTCGCTCGAATAGCTCATTTGTTGGGTCTAGCTCACCTCTGAAGGCGAATCTCAAGTGGTCCGACTCATCTAAGTTTCGAACCATCAATGGAATGGTCTCACTTACACAATCAGACCCACTAAATGATGCAGCTCATGGATGCACCCTCCGAGCGCACTCACGGGCAACAGTTGTTTAGTCAAAATTGTTACGATACAACCAAAATGTGACCAGATAGTTACGATCAACTCAAACCCATGCCTCAAACGGCTAAAGGTTAGAGCAGAAATCTTGGCATTAAACCTAAGAGAAACTACTTGATAACTCATCATACTGAGGGGAATAGTATGACTAGCCCGATTCAAATGGTAATCGGTAAAGGTAAATCAAACCCGTTGATAGCTGAGAGTTTGCTAAAAATCCTAAAGATAGCCAAATTCACCCTAACTCATCAGGAACTTCTTTATTCAAAGTGTTCCAGACCACACGCGAGTTGGTTTAGGTCTGAAAACTTTAAAGGGGGTCTTGTAGATGGTAAAAGTTACCGTAGTAGACAAACGTGAAATCTGTCTGCGTATTCAAGTTGTCCACACAAACTGAAAATAGTGCTCACATGTGTACTTGACTCGCCAGCATGAGCCAAGACCATGCAACCATCAGATTCGCCTACATTTGGTGACCACGGATTTGCCTACATGGGTGACTCGTCCGGACGATCCGACATCATCCAAACAACTAAAATCTGTCTGTTTACTTGGTTCGCATGCACGAGCTAAGAGTCAAACTCGCCTATAAGTGGAAAACTCACCAAACTCGCCAGAGTACTTGGCAGCCGTTAGACCACATACAGGGATGGGCCTTCTTATTTCCCATGACGTAAAGGGAAGGAGCATAGTACTCCGAGCCAATCAAGTAGCCGCTCATAGTACGAGTCGTTTGTTAAATCCATGCAGCCACCAAGTCCGCCTGCATGATGCTCGCCTCGCCTGCACGAGTCAAGAGCCGAACTTGCATGCAAACCGCAAGCTCGCCAAACTCGCCAGAGTACTTGGCAGCCGCTAGACCATGTATAGAGATGGGCCTTCCCATTTCCCACAATGTGAAGGGAATGAGCACAGTACTCTGAGCCCATCAAGTAGCCGCTCATAGTACGAGTGGTTAGTCAAATCCATGCAGCCGCCAAGTCCACCTGCATGAAGCTCGCCTCGCCTGCACGAGTCAAGAGCCGAACTTGCCTGCAAACGGCAAGCTCGCCAAACTCGCCAGAGTACTTGGCAGCCGCTATACCACGTACAGAGATGGGCCTTCCTATTTCCTACGACGTGAAGGAAAGAAGCACAGTACCCCAAGCCCATCAAGTAGCTGCTCACAGTACGAGTGGTTGGTCAAATTCATGTAGCCGCCAAGTCCGCCTGCATGAAGCTCGCCTCGCATGTACGAGTCAAGAGCCAAACTTGCCTGTAAACGGTAAGCTCACCAAACTCACCAGAATACTTAGCAGCCGCTATACCACGTACAGGGATGGGCCTTCCCATTTCCCGCAACGTGAAGGGGGAAAGTACAATGTTCCGAGCCCCTCAAACGGCCGCTCATGGTACAAGTGAGGAGCATGATATCTTCCAAAAGTACATGATGACATCCCATGATTCAAGGAGTGACCACGTCGTCTCTCCTCTATTTAAGAACTTCTTCCAGCCATGGAGAAGATGTTCAGCAGTTCAGTTAGCTCATAGTTAATTGATCAGTTAGCTGAACCACGGCTCTCAACTCTCGACGGGGTTGACGACAGGCTCTTTGCATGACCTTTGCATTGTAGCATCCCCTTCTAGCTTTCAACCCTGATAGATACTATGCTCGGGAAGTCGAACTCGATCAACACGAGCTTCTACTACATACTGAAGCTCACCAGCAACCTCGGTCGAATCGTCCAAGGGAAGCAGACTCGGTGCGAGAACCGAGCGAGGCGTCCTATAGCTACCAAAGTCCCCACGTTAAACAAGAAGGGTCTTCCCTCCGCTTCTGTTGTAATTTTGATTCATTAGTTTGTAATAAGCTATTTTTATAAATACAAACGAAATCCCTATTTCGGGAGATCAAAATTCACACCTACAAGGAGCTATCCACTCGGTTAACTATCAAAGGTTGGCCAAGGGGATCGTTTCTGACGATGAACATCCAGCAATTGTTGAATCTCAATTCTCGAGCTCTGTCATGGCACGAGAGGTCCACATTTATATGTCTGGAGGCCCCGACGACTTATCCAAGAGAGTTGACGAACATCACGTTATGCTCCAGATGCAACAGGAGACACTTTTCCAAATGAAGGATATGTTGGCCTAGCTCCTTGCTGAAAAAGGCCAAAGACCGGAATCCTCTTAGAGGACAATTTCTAAAGGAAAGCAGAAAGTGGCTGAGAACTCGGAACATGAAACTCACAACCTGGAGTCTTCTTCTGAAAACGAGAGGGAGATGGAAAGAGGATCGAATCCTCAGTAAGCTAAAGTGGATGAGCTAGAATCCCGCCTCAACGCAATAGCCAACAGAAGTGAGCTTCACGAGGAAGGAGTGATACGGCCTTATCCTGCTGAATAGGACGGCTCCCTATCCGCTAAAGTTTAAGCCTCCAACTCTATAACCTTTCGATGGTACGGGGTCACCGAACTAACACATCTACTACTTCAAGTCACAGACTGGAGATGTAATAGCAAACGACGCCATCCTGACCCGTTTGTTTATCGGTACTCTTAAAGGGGTTGCCTTTGAGTGGTTTATGAAATTGCTTGCTGGATCTATTCAAAAATGAGTAGATCTAGAAAAGCTTTTCTTGGCCAGATTCTTTGAAGATGACACAGAAGTTTTGGTCCCGACTCTTCTCACCACCAATCAAAGGAAAGGAGAGTCTATCAAGACTTATGTGGAAAGATTCCGCAGCATGGCATTGTGATGCCCGTCAGGTATGACCCAATCGACCTTAGTTGAAACTTGCAGGCACAACTTGCAGATCCAGCTCCTTGCTCAAATGGGGGTAGCGGAATGTCGCTCCTGGAGACAAATTGTTTCACAAGGAGAACAAGCTGAAGAAATTGTTGCTCGGGTTAAAGCTGAAGAAGTTACTCAACCCAAGCCACAGCAGCAACGCAACCAGAATAATGCTCCGCGCTCCAAAGGAAAGGAGACATTGGCTGCCGACACCAACACGCGTGCATCACCGGCTAAGCATGGCAAAACCCCGAGCCAACTGAGGCGTCCAAGCAATACTCGTTCAAAGAAGAAATGTGGACACCCTGTTCCAACTACCACGGAAGAACAACAAATTGCAGCTCCCTGAGATCAAAAAACCAGATGAAGCAGGAAAGGTGGATGACCCTAATTACTGTCGTTATCATAGGTTCTTGGGACATCCTACCAGAAAATATTATGTCTTCAAAGACATCTTACAAAATCTGGTGAATGCTAACATGCTTACCCTGAAGTCGGAGCAGAAGATTGTATCCACTAATTTGATAGCGGTCAAATTCGGTGACTTCCCCCCTGTGGCGGCTGCAAATGGCGTTATTCCCATCCACAAAGGAGAAATACACATAAAAACACTGACTTACACAGTCAAAAGGATAGGGGGTTGATACCCCTCGTTACTCTAAAAGGGGAGATCATGTGGGTCCATCCTGACCTAGTTGAAGACTAACAGTGGGCGAACACCTCATCCAAAAAGAAAAGAGGCAAGGCTAAATCATCCAACATGATTAGCCCCTCCATAAACGAGAATGATGACCACCTCAAACCTCTCACCGACTCGGAGGAAGAGAGAATCGTCCTGGCAGCATACCCAGGAGGCAATCCTGGCACCCGGTCAGGAAAGACTCATTTGAAGACTTTGACCAGCCTACTCAAGAAGCTGAGCAACCACACCAAGATGCTAGGGGTTCTGTTCCACAAAAGTCAATTGACAAAGGGAAACAGAAAGAAACCCGGTATAATAGGAATCTTCTACAAGAGGCGGAGAATTGAGCATTCCTTTCTGATTCAATGTCATTGCGCAACAAGCCAACATACCAGCTAGGATTACCCTATACGAGCTCCTGAGGTTGTCCAAAACCACCAAGGAAGCTCTAATTGAGGTATTAAAGAATACAGAGAGCTTTATTACACAAGTCGCTCCGATCCCTAAAGCTTCTGAAGATCAATCTTGCCTGCAATGCCTACAAGCAGTAAGAAGTCTACCGTGCATATCATTCACTCAGGAAGATATGCAAGTGAAGCACAAACATGACAGACCTTTGTACTATACAGGTACATCGGGTCATCAAAAATCAGCCATGTTCAAGTCGACCCAGGCTCAGCGTTTAGCATCATGCCTTACAGAGTCATGAAGGTCTTAGGGATTCCTATGCACCGGTTGAACACCACTCAAACTACTATCTTCGGTTTCAACACCAACAGTACTCGACCCTTAGGGAAGATCAAGCTTAGATGTCAAATTGGAGATCTCAAGTCCAAAGTGACTTGTTATATTATAGATGCGGACACGTCCTATAATCTATTGTTGGGACGACCATGGATTCATGCAAACCGTGTTGTCCCGTCTACCCTGCATCAGGTCATAAAGTATGTCAATGATGAAGGGGAAGTCCGAACCCTAATCGCAGAAAAGTACCCGTTCAAAGGGATAGAAAATTTCCATACCGATTTGATCTTCTTCTCAGAATAACAGGAGAAAGAAGATGTTGACAGCAGTAATGAAGCCGACGTCGAGGCAGACCCTGAAGGAGATTGTCCATGGGAGTTAAACTTCAATGTAATGGGTAGGGGTGTGCACGGTTCGGTTCGGGTTAGTTTTTACCAAAATTTGAACAACCGAACCGAACCGCCTACAATTCAAAACTAAACCGAACCATTGCAAATCGGTTCGGTGTGGTTCGATGCAGTTCGGTTCGGTTTGTTCGGTTCTAACTTCATCAAGTATAACAATCAAAGGCACAAATATTACTTGTCCCAAGAGTTTATATCCAGGCATCCAAAAAAATAAACATAGGTACGGAACATGGGTATTATGTCTAGGCATCTCAACACAAATATTACAGCACTAACATGAAAAATTATGTCATTACGGTAAGCTGGGTAAAGGGTAAAGCACTAGCGACAAAATAAAAGTAAAAGAAGAAGAGGATGAAATGACCAGAAGAGCAGGGTAAAGGGAAGACCAGCACGTGTCCAGAGAAGGATCTCAAGCTCGATCATGTGCGCTCCACCGTCAGGGAGCAGCTTCGGAGATGGGAAATGGACGTGAGCTGTGGGGAGAGGAGCGATGGATGAGCGAAGGGAGTCTATGCTCCATGGCGATAGAGAAATCACCAGCGAGGATGATGACGCCTTTACCATTGTTGAAGGAGGTTTTGTTTTAGACGTAGAAATCGGAGAAGGAGATGGAGACGGAGGGCGTTGACAGACTGGAGCGGTGGCGGCGGCTGGATCTGAGGTTGGAGAAGATTTGGAGAATGGAGAGCTAGGTTAGATTTGGGATTTTATCGTGAGGGAACAGAATACGGGTCGGGTTCGAGTTGTTCAACGGGTTAGGTTAAAATGGGTATGGGTAATGGGCGGTCGGTTCGGGCAGTTCGGGTTGAAAAATTTTCAACCCGACCCGAACCGATTGAGAGTTAAAACCGAACCGAACCGCTGATTTTCGGTTAGTTTTTTCGGTTTGGACCGAACCGTGCACACCCCTAGTAATGGGTCAGGTTGAGAACAATAATAATGTACCGAGCGAGGGAGAGTGGTGCATTAATGAAGATTTTATTTTGGCGTACTTATTTGATGAATCCTCTAAAACTGAACAAATACGGAATGATACTAAGGTAGGTACCGACCCATGGCACACATTATGCGCCGATGCATCACTAACATTGCCGATTAAGTCATCATTCACTTCAGATGAAGAAGTAGAAGATGCTCAGAAGGCTTTCTTTAAAGTCCCAAAAGAAAGGGCAGAAGCCAATCCATTTCGATAAAGTTAAACCTGAACTACTCAAACGAGGAAGTTCAGAAGAAGATAATGGAATTCTGCAATTCCATTACCATGAACCCAATTCTATATATCTGATGAAACGAATAGGATACAACTTTAATGAAAAATAGGGTTTAAACTTTGGGAAAGGAAGATGAACACCAATTCGGATGTCTCTAACCTCCAAAGGAAAACCTTCGGATTATTATCAAAAAATCGGAAGGGTGTGGGCTATATCACAACTCCCTCCTTTTCAGAAAATGAAACCAGTAACTATCTGTGTCAGGATCATTCATTCGGAACATCATCATGGGAATCCGATATCAGCGTCGGACCCTTCTTTAAAAGTTTGACCGTGAACGTGGTTTCAACTAGTCATCCAGATGAAGACGTGGGGGGTGACGAAGAGTTAATCGAGTCAATCGATGATCCCTGGATCAAACGTCTTAACATCTTATGGGATATGCGCTTCGAACAGCGCGAACCACCTACTAAAGATAAAGTAATCCAGGTCAACATGGGAGATGAATCTGACCCAAAGCCTATCTTCATAAGTGAAAGCCTATCATCATCCGAAAAAGAGGACTTTATATCTCTCATCCGAGAGTATATAGATATCTTCACTTGGAATTATGAAGACATACCTGGCCTTGACCCAAAAGTAACCACACATCGTCTTAACATTGATCCGGATGCAAAACCCGTCAAGCAACAATAACGCCGGTTTCGCCCAGAGATCATGGAAGCAATTAAGGCAGAAGTTAAAAAGCTTATAGACTCGGGTTTTGTTAGAGAGGAACAACACCTGGATTGGGTTGCCAACATTATCCCAGTTCCCAAGAAGAACGGTAAGGTCCGGATATGCATCGACTTTCGTGATCTTAATGCGGCTTGTCTGAAAGACGAGTTTTCTCTTCCCATTACTGATGTCATGATTGACAATACTTGCGGTTATGAAAGGATGTCTTTCATGGACGGATTCTCCGGATATAATCAAATCAAAATGTATCATGAAGACGAAAAGCATACTGCGTTCAGAACACCATTGGGGTATTTTGCTATACAGTGATGCCCATTGGCTTGAAAAACACAGGGCAACTTATCAACATGCAATGAACACCATCTTCCACGAACATCTGCGTAAGAAGATTGAATGCTACGTTGACGACATAGCATTGAAAAGTCAACACAAAGGTGATCATCTTACAAACCTAAAGATAATGTTCGATATCATGCGAGCGCATCGGCTGAAGATGAACCCAACAAAATCGTTCCTTGGGGTATCGAACGAAAAATTCCTAGGATTTATCGTCACATCCAAGGGAATTTCTCTTGATCCAGAGAAAGTGCATGCTATCCAAGACATGCCGCCTCCAAAGAATCTCAGAGAACTCAGGGGTTTGCAAGGCAGACTGGCTTACATTCGGAGATTCATATCAAATCTTTTAGGACGATGCCAACCTTTTTCCAAACTTATGAAAAAAAAGAGTATCCTTCGCTTGGGATGGAGACTGTCAAAAAGCATTTGAAGATATTAAGAGATATCTCACTCAACCGTCAGTTCTCGTGGCCCTAATATCGGGAAAGTCATTCCTGTTATACATGAGGGCCATGGACCATTCCCTTGGAGCTTTATTAGCTCAGAACAACGATCAAGGCCAAGTGCAAGCTATCTACTACTTAAGCAGGACTATTATGGGAGCCGAACACTGGTATAATTCGATCGAGAAAGAATGTCTCGCTTTGGTATTCACAGTCCAAAAGATGCGACATTACCTGGTAGGATTAACAATTCATGTCATTTCTAAAGTAAATCCTTTGAGAGTTCTGATGACGAAACCATCATCTCTAAATTGCCGACTCGCAAAGTGGGTCATCCTCTTGTCACAATATGACATGTAACTTATGCCCTAAAAAATAGTCAAGGGTCAAGCGTTGGTAGACTTCCTGGCTGATCACCCAGTGCCAGGAACGTCTAAGTTGTATGAAGAATTGCCCGACGAAGTCGCTGAAGCTTGTGTCACTTAAGAAGCTATGCAAGTGTGGAGATTATTCTTTGATGGTGCATCCAGAGCAAATCCTCATGGAGCAATTACCGTGAGAATAGGAGTAGTACTCATCTCTCCAAATGGTCACGTGATCCCAAGGGGATTTTCCCTGATTGAGCCCTGCACCAACAATGTAGTTAAGTATAATGCCCTGCTGTTAGGAATGCAATTTGCTGAAGAGCTTAATATTCTGCATCTCGAGGCTTACGGTGATTCTTAGCTCATCGTAAATCAAGTCTGAGGGGAATACGAAGTGCATCATGAGGATCTAATCCCGTACTACTTCGCAGTGCTAAAGCAAGCTAAGAAGTTTGAAGGATTCTTCATTGGATATATCCCACGAGCTTAGAATACTTATGCAGATGCTTTAGCCTCGTTAGCAACTTCATTAGCATTGCCACCTAGGGCTGAAATAATAATTCCGGTCACAGGATGCGAGCTATACTGTTCCGAGCTTCCTATAGAGGAAAGTTCAGACAAGACAACGACAGGAGAAGTTTGCACAACCTCCATAGAGCTCGAATCTAGGGATTGGCGATTCCCGTACATCGACTATGTCCTGTACGAAATTTTACCCGACAATTCTAAGGATGCGGCCGCTATCAAACAAAAAGCCCTCCGATTCTATTATGATGCAGTTTCTCAAACCTTGTATCGTAAATCACATGACGGAGTTTTGCTTCAATGCCTTTCTCAAAAGGAAGCAAAGGAGGCTCTCAAGGAGGCTCACAACGGAATGTGCGGAGCTCATCAGCCCGGAGCTAAGTTGGGAGATTACCTCTGACGAATCGGCTATTATTGGCCAAAAATGTTTTCAGACGCATTTGACTACGCTAAACGTTATCACGCATGTTAAATTCATGGTGACTTCATCCATCGAGCACCAAGGAATTTACACCCCACGACTGCATCTTGGCCATTTGAGATGTAGGGTATGGATGTCGTGGGACCGATCTCTCTCCCGACTTCCAAATGACACCGGTTCATTTTGGTCGTAACCATTACTTCTCCAAATGGGCGGAGGTAATCCCGCTGAAGGAAGTCAAGACCTCAAATGTGATTAAATTCATCAAACATCATGTCATCTACCGTTTTGGGGTCCCAAGACGAATAATTCATGACAACGGTACACAATTTGTTAGCTTTGGATTTTAGAGATTTTGCGATAAGTTTAGAATCCAAAGTGCCGCATCTACGGCGTATTATCCGCTAGCAAATGGTCTTGCAAAAGCTTTTAACAAAACCATTGTGAAGCTTCTCAAAAAGTTTATTTCCAAGAGCCAACGCGATTGGGAGAAAGACTCGACGAATGTTTGTGGGCCTACCGCACTACGGTGAGGACCCCTACGAAAGCTACACCATTCTCTTTGGTATACGGTTGTGAAGCTGTGCTACCGTTAGAAATTCAGATCCCTTCCTTGAGAGTCGCTATCACGACCGTAATGACAGAGGAAGAGAAGCATCAATTGCGCCTTCAGGAACTTGAAGCCTTAGATGACAAACGACTTCATGCTCAATAGCATATCGAGTTGTATCAAGCCTACATTTCTAAATCCTATAACAAAAAGGTTAAAGAACGGACTTTCAAGAAAGGCGATTTAGTTTCGGCCAACAGACGACCCATGGTAATGACCCACAAAACCAAATAGAAATTCAATCCTAAATAGGAAGGACCTTTTGTGATAGAGACAGTCTATTCCAATGAAGCCTACCGTCTCATCGATAAAAAAGGCGATAGACTCATGATGCCAATTAATGGAAAATTTCTCAAAAAATATTACCCGTAGATTACAAAGTCTCTTTTCATCAACTTCCCCCCCCCAAATAAGCCCAACTGGGGGTTGCCTACTAAGAGTTCGTTTGAACAAAGAGTGGTCAATTGTTTCTCCTATTTTGTATATCATCAAGTTAACATTACACCTCTGATGATTGAAGTTGTCGAGAAATGTTATAATAAAGAAAATTTTCCAAAATCTACCAGAAAATCGTCAGCTTGATTTGATTCAGTGAAAAAGTCCCAACAACTTGGAATGCACGCCCAAGATTGGAAGAAAAAGCGTCTAGCCTCCCCGAACGCAACTCCCATAATTATGTTTCAAGTCTCTTAGACGCAAGGCCCAACCCTATGTTTTTGACTTTTATAAAGAGGACAGACCCGCGTTGAGTTCATTCAAACACAGAATTTCAACTATAATAAGGAAACTTCCAGAGATTACTCTAACAATAACAGAGAGTCTCTAATCCAAAGCCAAGATCACAGTATGTCAGAAAGACACAGAAAATGTAAGAAAAAGACAAGCAACAGCAGTTCATTTCATGCAGATAATAAGGGTTTGAAGAAATAATATAAAGTTATTACAAAACCAAAACAAAGATAAGAGTTGCTGGAGCTTAAAATAAAGAGAAGCTTAAAAGGTAAGCTTCGGTTTTAGATACATCTTTTTCATGCTTCGCCAGCACCTCTTCTTCAACCTTCTTGCGGAGTTGGACATCAGAAGCTATAGCTGCAGCAGAAGCTTCTTGTTGCAATGCTTGAATGACCTCTTTTCTTCTTGACCCCTTACCTCGAGAGCAGTATCCCCAAGGTCGAACTCTTCTTGGGTTATTTCCCCTGCAACAAGTCTGGCCCTAGCTTAGCGATGCTGTTTCTACAAGCTCCAGATGATGGCCTTCCTCTCCGAGATCTCAAAAGCTTGGACTCTGGTAGTAACCCTTTAGCATTACTGATGGCCCATTGTATCTTCGACCTCAAATCTGTATGCTTCAGCTCCTCTAGGAAACAAGCGGCACCTGAGAAGCGGTGGATCTTCTCTGCACAATGCCGAGCATGGTAGAGGTCAATTTCAGCAAGATTATTCAGCCCCTCCTCGATAGAAGCTTAAAATTCAGGGAAAGAGCCCCAGCCATGCATCACGATGGAGAAGGCTTGCTTCACCTGATTCTCCAGACGCCTAAGGAGGAAGAGAGTACAATCAGGTGCTAGATAAGAAGACTCATCGGTCACCCACTCGAAACTCTCGTTCGGGAGGATCACGAAGATGGGCTTCGTCAGAGAGGAGCAACATCCCAAATGGCTTGCCAATATTGTCCCGATCCTTAAGAAGAACGGGAAAATCAGGATTTGTATCGACTTTAGAGACCTTAATACTGCCTGCCCAAAAGACAATTTCCCTCTTCCCACCACAGATGTTATCATCGATAATACATGTGGATTTGAGAGAATGTCCTTCATGGATGGATTTTCTGGTTATAATCAGAAAAAGATGCATCCGGATGATGAAAAGCATACTGTGTTTAGAACACCTCTCGGTGTTTTCTGCTACACGGTTATGCCCTTCAGCTTAAAGAACGCAGGTGTCACATATCAGAGAGCTATGTCAAAGATTTTTCAGGAGCATCTCCGGAAGAGTGTTGAATGCTACATGGACGACTTAGTCGTGAAAAGACGTGACAAGAATGATCACATCAAAGACTTGAAGATAATGTTCGACCTGATGCGGACTCATCAATTGAAGATGAATCCTACCAAGTCTTTTCTCGGAATGTCTAGCGATAAATTCCTTGGATTCGTCATCACCACTAAGGGTATTCACATTGACCCTGATAAACTAAAGGCAATTAATGAGTTGCAACCCCTGAGAAACCTTAAGGAACTTAGAGGATTACAAGGACGATTAGCTTATATCCGTTGGTTCATCTCGAACCTTTCGAGAAAATGTCAACCATTCTCCAGGCTTACAAAGAAAGGCGTATCATTTATATGGGATGACTCTTGTCAAAAAGTGTTTGAAGATATTAAAGAATATCTCTCAAAACGTTCAGTGCTCGTTGCACCGAAGTCGGGAAAATCGTTCTTGATTTACGTCAAGGCAACGAGCCACTTGTTAAGTGCATTACTTGCATAAGACGATGACAATGGTCACGAACAGGCCATATATTACCTAAGCCGGACCCTCGTAGACATCGAATCTTGATATCCAATGATTGAGAGGGAGTGTCTCACTTTGGTATTCGCAATTCAAAAGATGCGATATTACTTGGTTGGACATACTATTTATGTCATCTCTAATGTTAACCTAGTCAGAGTATTCATGACGCAGCCGGCTTTCATGAATTGGCGGCTAGCAAGTGGGCCCTGCTTCTGTCTCAATACGACCTACACTTTAAACAACAAAAATCGTTTAAGGGACAAGCTATTTGTGATCTCCTAGCAGCTAACCCAACTACGGATACCGTCAAGGTATACGACGATCTGCCAGATGAAACCCACGAGGCCAATGTAACTTCCCATCAACAGGTGTGGCGTTTGTACTTCGACGGTGCCTCTCGAGCAACTAATGTAGCAAGTGCTCCTGGATGTTCTAAAATTTCCTCTGGAGTTGGAGTTGTCTTAGTTTCCCCAGGAAAGCATGTGATGCCTCGGGCCTACTCGCTGACCGAGACATGCTCAAACAACGGAGCCAAGTATAACGCGTTGCTTATTGGACTCAGCTTTGCTAAAGAGCTGGGGGTCGAGTACTTTGAAGCTTTCGGTGACTCTCAACTGGTAGTTAAACAAGTTCAAGGGGAGTATGAGGTCAGAAAATAGGATTTGATACCATACCATAGGATGGTCGTTGAGATGGTGGAATCGTTCGAAGGATTCTTCATTGAATACATTCTACGCTTACAGAACGCCTACACGGATGCATTAGCAGCATTAACAGTATCTCTGGCATAACCTCCTAAAACAGAATAATTCGTTACGGTGAGAACTCACCAACTCTTTGTACCAATCTACGATATATACAACGGAGAAGATGATATTAAAGAAGTGTACTCAACTCAAGTTGAGTTCGAACCCCGAGATTGGTGTTTCCTCATCATCGATTACGTCTTGCTTGGAATCTTACCAGAAGACATGAAGGAAAGGGACTCAATCCGACGAAGAGCATCGAGATTCTACTATAATACGGAGAGTCAAATGCTATATCGTCGGGGGTATCATAGTTTACTATTACGTTGCTTATCCACTAAAAAGTCGGAAGAAGTCCTTAGAGAGACGCACGAAGGGGTTTATGGTGCACACCAACCTGGCCCCAAACTTTATGACTGCATCAGAAGGATGGGATACTTCTAGCCTACCATGATCAAAGATGCAGTCGCATATGCCCGAAAGTGTCACACATGTCAAGTATACGCGAATTATATGCACCAACCCCCGGAGCATCTACATCATTCGGCTACATCATGGCCCTTTGAGACTTGGGGAATGGACGTTGTTGGTCCTATAAATCCTCCGTCCGTCAAAGGTGATCAATTCATTCTGATAATTACCAATTACTTCTCCAAGTGGGCTGAAGCGATTCCGCTCAAAGAAGTACAGACGAACAACATCGTCACATTCATTAAGCACCATATTATCTACAGGTATGGTGTCCCAAGGCGAATCATACATGACAACGGTCCTCAGTTTGTCAGTAATGCACTTATCAGATTTTGCGATAAGTTTAAAATTCAAGACATCTCATCAATAGCTTACAATCCCACAGCAAACGGATTAGCTGAAGCCTTAAACAAGACTATCATTAAGCTTTTATCAAAACTCGTGAAGACTAATAAACGAGATTGGAATGATAAACTCGGCAAAGCTCTATGGGCCTACCAAACCACAGTTCGCACGCCTACTGGCACAACCTCATATTCTTTGGTATACGGGTGTGAAGCAATCCTTCCATTGGAAATTCAAATTCCATCTCTTCGAATCGCTCTCACAACCTAGATAACGACCAAAGAGCAACATCAAAAACGTCTCGAAGAACTCGAAATGCTCGATGAGAAGTGTTTAGAAGCTCAACAACACATTGAGTTCTACCAAGCCAGAATCTCCCGAGCCTTTGACAAAAAGGTTCGACAACGGAGATTTAAAGAAGGGGACTTGGTCTTAGCTGTCCGACGGCCAATGATCCTTAATTCCAAGAAGAAAGGTAAGTTTGAGCCTAAATGAGAAGGACCATTTGTGATAGAGATAGTCTATTCAAACGGTGTATATCGCCTTATTACCAAGGAAGGCGCCCGACTTATGATGCTAATAAACGACAAGTTCTTGAAAAAGTACTACCCTTAGTACATTTAGGATAACCCATGTATCGGGAAGTTCCCGGAAGAATACTACGTGTGGTATTCTTAGGGATAACGCAGTTGATGTAAAAGTAATAAATAAGAAATCCACACTTAGACTCTGAATGTATTCAAAGTTGAAGTGTATGTTATTATTGATATCGAATTCACCAATTCTCATGAATTCTTTTGCTGAGGAGAGATTCGACCATTTTGACAAATCAACCTTTCCTCATAAAATCCCCCACTGATCAAATCAATTGATGATGGGCCCACCAAAATTTCTATTTACCAATTCTTGGTAATTTTCAAAACTTGACGTGTTAAGTCGTGATCACTTAACATCAAAATCCTCCATCTAGTGGCTAGTACAAGTCGGTATTTCTACTACTATCTGTATTCCACTCTCATTGCTTTCAGGTCAAACCAATAAAAGTTAGGGCCAAAGCCAGATTCCCCTCTCGATTCTTTCCATGAACGAGAGGTCCATTTTCAAATTGAGCAATAAAACTTATAAAAGTTAGGATTGCTTCCAACCTCACTTAGTCAAACCTGCAGATAGTTAGGATCAATATCGAGTCATCCCTTTCGATAAACGAAAGACTTCCACCTTTTCTTTTTCAGCCAAACCTATAAAAGTTAGGGCCGGAATCGGGATTTTCCCTCAATAAATGAGGAATTCTTTTCTTGGATCAAGCAACCATCTTATAAAAGTTAGGATTGCTTGAATCTTTCCGATTCTCGGAGTGGAGATCCCACTCCTAGTTTCACCTTTCCGGATTCTAGGGATGGAGATCCCACCTCGAGTCTCCTTTGCAACTAGAGATATAATATAAAATTCTTCCTCTTTAGTGTTGAAAGATAGAATATAAAATTCTTCCCCTCCTATTTTTGGGTTCGTCTTTACCCTAAACAATACCTGGGGACAGAATATAAAATTCTCCCTCTCCAGCATCGGGTTTGTCTTTACCCTGAGAAAAGACAATTCTCAACTTTAAATCTGTGCACTTCATGCATGGGGAACTTTATCTCGACTCCTAAATAGAGATAAGCGTACGCCCTAACACGCATTGCCGGTTTAGTCTTTTACCGATTGAAAAAGACATCAGAATACAAGTCTGGGGAGTTTTATCCCGAATCCTAAGTAAAGATAAGTCAGCACCTAATACGCGTTGCTGGGTACCATATTCCCGTAAGAAATGGTGAAGTCTATGTATTCAAAATCATAGCACCAAGTCTAAGAAGAATTAACTCTCTTAGCACAACGTTACATATGAAACAGGTTTTAATAATTCACATGCTAGCCCGATTCAAACGGTAATCAGTAAAGGCATATCAAATTCGTTGAAGGATGGGGGTTTGTCAAAAATCCTAAGTCTACGTCTAATACACGTTGTCGGTTTAGTCTTTCGCCGATTGAAAAAGACACCAGAATACTAGTCTGGGGAATTTTATCCCGAAGCCTAAGTGGGGATAAGTCAATGCCTAACACGCATTGCCGGATGCTATATTTATGTAATAAATGGTAAAATCTATGTATTCAAAGTCATAGCATCAAGTCTAAGTGAATTAATTCTCTTAGCACAACGTTACATGCGGAACGGACCAAAACAATCCGCATGCTAGCCCGACTCAAACGGTAGTCGGTAAAGGCTCATCAAACCCATTGAGGGCTAAGGGTTTGCCAGAAATCCTATAAATATTTTGATGGATTATTCCAAACAGAATAGGATGTCATAATAAAAGAGGTATAATGAACAAAAAAAGAAATATCTTCTATTAATGAAATTTGAGTTTGCAGGTACAAAAGTCACAATCAATCTACATGAAGCTTATGGCTAAGAACTTGTTGCTCTAATTTAGATAACTCTACAGTATAAGCTTGCTCGAGCTCGTTCTGCAGTGTGGTCTTCATGGAGTCCTCATCAGCAGCCAATATCCGTGCAGCCTCCGCCTTCATCTCGGCTAACTTTCTTTAGAAAGTTCTGATTGTTTGGACACTGTATTTACGGTACCCTCTGCATGAGCCTTTGTCATCTCCAAAACAGTTTGAGCATCTTTGGCCGTCTTAAGTTCCGATTTGAATCGTTTTATTATGGCGACACCTGATGCTAGAGAAGAGTTAATTTTGCGAAGGGCGGTCAATTTATCATTAAAAACGGCTTTCGTTTGCTGGACACGACTCTCTTGTGCTCGAATTTTAAGATTGGCAGATATTTGAGCCTCGCGCCACATCTGCAGCCTGGTCTCCAGCTAAGCGGCCACATATGAAGGAGCACCAGCAGCCCAGAATTCCTTCAACCTTTGAAATTCACGCTCGAGATGGTCTAGGTCTGCAGTAATAACGTCTGCCAGATCCGAGTATCCTTGATTTCTTATAAAAGCCACTTGGTTATCAAGATAAGATTTGAAGAGGCTGAGAGAAAATCCTTTGTTGATAAGCTTATCAATCATACCATTCACAAATGAAAAGAAGGAAGTAACCTCCAAGCGAAGAAGGACTTTATCAGGGTCATCATCGGATAACAGAGTCTTCACCATATCACTAAGCCGAGAAGACGGCCCTACAAGGAAAATAGGATATAAATATCTTTGAAATCTTATCAAAAGTTCTAAATCAGTATCGGCGTAAGGATTTACCAAAGTCAAACAATAGTTCCTTAAGTTGATGTCCCACACTTGATTCTGTCGGCACAACCTCACGAACTGTTAAGACCGTCGCCGATGTCATAACCATTGACGTACAAACCTCGTTAGTTGGTCTCACGGCCTCCTCAACAAGACTTATCCTCGCAGCTATAGCAGTTACTTCGGTCACAGGGATTATGAGTTGAGTTGGAGCAACTAATGACTGAGCTCCTATGGCAGTTCCTGCCAACAGCAAGAAATCAAGACCCTCAGGATCGTAAGATATCCCAACAATAGTAGTTGCATCAGTCTCAACGACTGGTCCTATAAGTATGACTCCCTTATGGTTAAGTAAAACCGATAAGGGAATAACTTTCACAGAAGGACAAAATTCATACCTGCAGGGGAATCAGGCTCGATGATTGGTTTAACAGTTTCGATGACCGATTCAGTAGTTTTGATGACCGGTTCGATAGCATCTTGACAAGTTTGTTCTGACAACATCTCGTCGAGCAGCCTGTCGTCAGGGCCCGAAGGATCTTGTATGGGATCAGATGGAGGTGTGTCGACTGCATTGTGAAAGGTTCCTTTATCACTTAGGTCTTCCATCGAAACATCTACAGAAAGGTCTAAGTGTTAAGACATGAGATGAGAAGTTTGAAATTGATAATGAATGGGGATCAAAGTTACCTCCAGTAATAACGGTAGGCTCTGCCATCCTGACGTCAGCAATGGCCTCTTGTTATTTTTCTAAAAGAGCCAGAAGCATATAAACAATTAGACGAGGGATGAACTCTGAGTCGTTTAATACCCAAGATTACCATCTAAAAGGTGTACTACTGGTAATAGGTGTACCTGGTCTAGCAATCACCATGGGCAAATCAGATCCTACAACAGCACCTTCGCCGGTGTTAGGGGCCACACTTGTTTCAGCACCCGCCATATCCTGATCCACGGCCTCATCTACTTGTGGCACGAAGCAAGATCCTCCGAAAAAGTCTAAGTCAGGAGAAAGGGGGTTGTACATCATTGCATCTTTATCATGACCCTCTAAAATATAAAATTTGCTAAGTCTAAAGCTTGGTAGAGAAAAAGACTAAAAAGATGACAAGAGTTGGAACATTACCTTCCCCACCAATGGGCGCATCGCCAACCACCTCCGTTTAAGAAGCCTGAGGTTTAGCGTGGCACTTAATGGTCAAATTCAGTCGTTTTGTTGGTCGGGCCTCTTTAAGATCCACAGGTCTGTCCTGCGTTGATGTGGCACGTGGCTCAATTTGTGATCCTGTTTGAGTTGTGGCCTGAGATCGAGCATGAGTGATGAGGCTACTTCTCTCCTCTTCCCCCCCAGAACCTACATCTAAAAGTTCAACCATCATTCTATTATAAGTAGGAAAAATTCTCCATTTCTTTCGAGCTTTAAGTTGGCGAGCTCGATCAGCGATCGATAGATTCCATAGCTCTTTATAAAAAGACTCAGACAAACTTGCTGCATGTTCCTCGAAGTCGCTGTTGACCTCCATAGCACCACCAGTAGTGGCTTGATCCTCTTCGGAAGTCTCCTCGTCAGAAGCAAATGATTCCTCCTCTATCTCCTCCATTTTCTGCTTACCTTTGCTTGAGGGACCAGTGAGCTTACTCTCGCGTCTCCTTCTTTCCAGTGCACTTTCTCGAACCATCCTCTCAGCGATACATGATGCACCTTTAGCCATCAACTCCTTAATCGACCACAGAGAGACGAGTTCATTAGCAACCATAATCCATTTGTAACATAGATATATGAGCTCTAAGTGGCGGTCAGTATTCGGAAGACTAAATTTGGCACCGGTACAGCCTGTCACATTCCACAGCCAAGCACGAGCGCCGTACACTAGCCCGCCGCGAGTATGAAATCGTTGGTTCAGATTCCTGATATATAACTGGTCATTTCCAAATTGAGGGGCGAACCGGCATGGCAGATAAGGCTCTAAATAGCAGCACTCCTTCACTCGGAAAATGAGGTGGCCTGGCCTTATGTTCATGAGCCATCTGAAATAGCCAACATCGAGAGAGGTCCGGTCAGTTCCCGGTGCTTCTACATCGGTAAGCATCCAACCATATTTGCTGGAAAATCGAGGAAGGCATGGATTGATCATCCAACCCTTGTGCATGTGCAAGCTCTTTCTAACTTCCGAGAAGTCCCGAGCTTTCCATCTACACTCCTCGTATAGTTGTAGCAAAGGAGTAGACAGATCTACATTATTAGGAGGCGACATCAAATCGGGGAGATGAAGAACCAGCCACCCCATTAGATAGGTGTAAGGGAGCTCTGCCTTCGCTGTAAGGATCTTCTCGGATGGGGTCTCCTCAGTTTGAGTTAAAGTTGTGACCACGCACTTCTTCAACCAAAGCGCGATATAACCGACCAACAAAGTCTTGGGATGGATGGATTTCTCCTCTTGCAACAGGAAAGTCTTAAACTTGGTCCCTGCACAAAATTTACCTTGGGCACTCGCAATGGTATAAGATCGGGCGCCACATTTTTCAGCCAATTTGTTAATCTCCGAAGGAGTCAGTGTTTTTAGTTCACAAACAGCTTCACCGTATTTCTCCAAATTCTTGAATAGGTAACATGAGAATTGCTTCAAGCTTATTTGAGACTTTTTCCTCGCAACTGGGTTAGTTCCAGCTAAAGCAATCTGATAATGACACGTGAGTACCCATAACATGTCGTATTGAGCGAGCTTGTGGATTTTCAATTGATGTAGCTCCTGGTTAGAGAGAAAATATTCCTGATACAGCATATCTCCCATTTGTAGCCCGGAGACTTTATGCATCTCATGGAAGGGTAGTCCTAATTCTCCGTTCTGGGTAAGAAAGGTGTTGGTATTTGGATTGCGCAGCTCTATTAATCCCATAAAGTGGAGAGCGTTCACCGGTAATCCGTATTGAGTGGTGCGAATAGCTTCATACAATCTTATCGATTTCAATTCAGTACCCCACCAGTGAAGGACATAACCTGTCATCCGGCCCCACCATGATTTGTCTGAAGAATGAGACCAACCAAAGCACCTGTAATTTTTGATAGGTAGCTCTCGCCCTAGCTCAGCGAGATAATTCTTCACTGTGCGAGCCACTATGGGTAGCTCCCCTTTAGGCGGGTCCTCTAATCCCATTACGCTGGGTTATAATCCTGTGATGTGTTTTCTACCACTGAAACCCGAAAGTGAATGGTTGGTGACGTATCCGCAAGGAATGTTGGTGTGCTCTTTTGTCAGAGTCTATGGCATTTGTCGTGTCACCGCTTGCCCCCGCAATTCTGCTAGCGAACAATGATGAGGGAACGGAGGAAGGTATAAACAAGTCGTACCCTCACTGTGTAACCACCATTCATCTTCGAGGGTTACGACGGTTGGATCCGTCACGGAATCACCAAACATTTAATGTGTCTTTCTTAAAGGATGAGCAGGATTCGTGTCTTCAGGGAACGACGCGTCTGTAATTAATTGGCACGTGATGCGACGACCCCCTCCCGTACTAACTTAGAGAGCTCATCAGGGAGGTCCAAAGCGAATTGAGAAGTGGAAGGAATCGATGCTGGGTTATCAACAGCGGCGTAATATCTACTCCTGTGGCCATCTATCTCGAATGGAGAAAACGGCATCACAGGGTATTCAATTGAAACGAGTAACGCGTATTTATCAAACGCAGTTATGAAGAAATGTAAGGACCATGAAATTTTGATACTAGCAAAAAAAATTATGGTATTTTAAAATATTCAATTATTAATTTTAAAAGAGTATTTATATTTTCTCAGCCTTCTGTAATTTTCTATGATTTAAAAATATGATTTTTATACTTATTAATGATTTTGAAAATTTTAAATTAAATAGTTAGGTGAAAACTTTCAAATAAATAATTGTTTTATTATTATTATTGTTATATTATCATTGTTAATTTTTACAAGAAATTTCCCTAATTATTTCTATTTTCCCCTATTTATTTATTTTATTGTTAATTAATACCTATTAATCCCTAACCCTAATCCATACCCTATTTAAACCCTTTCTCTCTCTTTTTCCATGTTACCCAGCCGCCAGATAAACCCCCTCCCTTCACTCTCTTCGTTCTCTCTCCCTCTCCACCTCACCGACCACCACGCCGACCTCCTCCTTCACCCCACGCCACCAAACTCCAATCCGACCAAACCCAACTCCGACCAGTTTGACGCCAACCACCCCTCAACCACGCCACCCTCAACTCCATCTCCTCGCCGTCAGTCCCAACTTCGCTGTCGTTCAGATCCACCAGAGCCTCCACCTCAATTCCGTCCTCCTCTGTAGTTCGCCAGCGCTCCTCCAACCGCGCGAGCCTTCCATTGCAGCAGCGACGCCGATCCCTGCTTGCTGTCCAGACCCGCTGCCCTCCGACGACCAGCGCCTTCATCGCACACCATATGTTTTGACGGTATGCCAACAGCCCCCATTAAGCCCCTCAGTGATGACAACCGCCATCGTCGTCGCCGTCCCCAAACATCGCCATCACCCCCTCGACGGCACGCCCTAAGTTTTTTTTTTTTTTGAGAATTGAGGTTTATAATTATTGGATGAGCCTGTGTTCATTCTTTGTCAATATTCAGGATGTTGAAAGACAATAATGCTATATGACGTAGGGAGGTAGCAAGCTGCACTTAGTCACTAGGAACAGGATTTGATTTGCCTCACTGTTCAGCCATGTTGATGTTTCTGTTCTTGCTGTTGTTTCTTTTTCTTTTTGCTCTTACGTCTATATACATGTGTGGATGGATTGTCAGACCATTGTGTAGGTTACATTCTTATTCCTAGCAAAAAGGAGGAAATTTCACATAACTCTCTGAAGTTTCAATCCTTATAACCTTTGGTCTGATTGTCGGATTGAGGCAGTTCCAATTTCTATGAAAATTTTATTTTTGAGATTCATGGTTATAGCTAGTTACTAGCCACTTATAGTTTTAATTTGGACAAAGTGCAACATGCTTTTGAGTGGGCTGATCAAGGGCAGTCTGTGTATTGGACCCGTGAACATTAAACTAGCATATCTCTTGAACTATATGTTCGATTTGGGTAGTTCAAGATTCGTTGAAGACCTATCTTATAAACCTACACAGTAATTGTTAGGTTCTTCCTGATATTAGCTTCGGTTAGAACTAATTAAGGGAATGATTTAGAGTAAACTGGTCATGGCAGATTCCAAACTGAGCACCCATGAGTTTCACAATTTATCCTTTGTGAATGACATGCTTTCAAGAGTTATTTACTGATCCATACTCACACTTAACTATTCTTACATTGTTAAGATGTATTGTTCTAATACTATTTCATAGGTTTGATATACTGGTTATTTACAAATATGACTTTTTTGATACACTGTAATTTGCATTAATCACACGATTGTGACATTAGCTATCATAATGGATCCTTAAAGCAGAAGGAAAGAGACTGATCTGGAGAAGAGTATGCCATTATTGTTATGTTTGGTTGACTTTCTTTGATGGGAATTTTAATATAAACTTGAGTTAATAGCTTCCATATGAACGTTTTTAGGAACCACTTAGCCAGTCTGTTTACATTTCATTTGCTTGGAGACTTGGAGTATTACACATCTAGAGACGACAACATGTCTATTGGTAATTGCCACATTGCCTACATCTTTATATTCGGCAAACTGAAACTTAAGATGCAACTTTGTAGACTAGCGAAACTTTTCATGACCTTCGTTGCAAGGAATATGGATTGAACTGAGATAAGTTCCTTTAACCTTGTAGCATGATCTAGGGACGTTGAGCATATGACATATAAAATTACTGATTTATGCTTGTTATGAAATCATGTTTGGAGAGTTCATGTTTTACGGAATATTGTAACATCAAGTGCCTAAATAGGCAAGACTTATCTGGTATGGATAATAGAGATCACGTGAAATATCATAATTAGATTAAAACCCAGTTTATACATATAGTATTTATCTGGTTAGATACTTTGCTTTGACATGTATGACTTTATGGAAAATTGTTATTTGATCACCTAGTTGCCATCCAATAGGAGAGACTGTACATGAAGACGACTCCTGTTAAAATATGATTTATAAGCGTGCTTTCATAGCATGGCTATGCTCTCGATATCGACATCCCGATATGAGATATTTCCTTGGCTATTACTACTATAGCATCGACTAGACGATGCACCCATCTTGATTAGACATGTTCTGGGTCACGGTTATTTTCATGGTAACTTTATGGTTAGCACACAACATTTCATGCACAGTCATTTAAAATTTAATCGACAAATATGGGGTTTATAAAAGGGGAATTAGACGAAGAATATAACATGTATATAAACGGGCATATGCACATTCCTGATATCCTGAGTTATATATATACATGGGCCAAAGAGCCAATTCATGACTTGAAGCCGTGTTCCCGGGACGGTTTACGGGGAACCGATTTATATACATGAAAATATTCTTCTCTAATTCAAATAACATGTAAAATAAGAATAATGTGTTTATATGCTTTGTAATAGATTTGGCATGCATGGTATGACCTGGATGAAGTATGGGTGATGTATATTTACATTGTTGTGTATAGAATTTTGGGAGTTAATATTTAGAGATTTACAATTTGAGATATATGGTATATACGAGGGTTTCCTTGTTTGGATTATTCCCTCGACGTACTATCTCTTTATGTTGTGGGTTTCTAAATCTTATCTCCTTTTAGCATAGTGTATAAGGTATGTGCTTATGGTAGACCTTGTTTGATATCCATGTTTAGAAACTTCCTTTATCATCTTTAATTGAGTTTTCATTGTATTTTGGTTTATAAGATAGGCATTTTCTTTTATCACTGAAATTTTAGAATTTATCTTTCTTTATATCTACCACTTATACTTACACGCGCATAATTTCCTCATTTTACATGCTTGCTGGGAGGTTTCTGACTCCCCTGGGGTTTGCATGCCCCAGACTTGGGAATTGTTCTTTCTTCGTAGAACCAAGAGTACTTTAAGGATTAAGACCAGCGACAGTGATCACCTTCTCTCTCTTCACTCTCTCAGCTTCAGTTATGGAGTCTTTCTTGTAAACACTTGTGGTACTCCAGACTAAGATGTATTTTTCTCTTTCCTATTTGAATAGTTGTGGACATGTAAGAGAACTTGTCTTTTCAGAGTTTCTTTATCTATCTAGTTCCTTTGTTATTTTAGTTACATGCTCTATGTAGTAGTTCTTTTAGCAATATATTTGTATACAGGATGATCCAGAGGCGTGAATGTAACCGTATGGTTGCATTGCCGACCGAGTCACGCTCCAAATTATCATGTTTTGGACTCGGGGCGTGACAAGAAATATTTAGGCGGTATGGGATGTTGAACTCTTTTTACCAATCCGTGAAATAGAGTCACTACCTTGTAATTGACGAGACGATTTTAACTGCATCACGAATACACAAGATAACGTACATTATCTTACGAAATGTAATACGACAAAAATCACCCCATATTGCCTTAAGACGTGTTTTGACCAAGCAAAACGTATCCGATAAGCATCCACCCCAAAAAGAAGGGTATCAGCTCTTCCCAACAACCCTCACCAAGGAAAACAGAGCGAGGATGCAATATAGAAGCGTCCACCTTCACAAAGGAGGATATCAGCTCTTCCCGACTGCCTCACTAAGGAGGACAGAGAGGGGATGTAAATATGCAATATGATATGATAAAAATTAAATTCATAAGCGGGAAATTACAAGGGCTTACCGGTGAAAGATAGACGCTCCCTCTCAGGTGACTGAGTAGCTGAGCAGCTCCTCGGGAGGTGTGATCTCCTCATCGACATGGCTAATCTGCAATAAAGATCAACAGCTCAGTCAGATCAAAAATCGAGATACATGAATCGAACGACTAAAAGAGAAATTATGAATCTTTAATTGAAATTCTAAAAAAAAGAAATTTCCAGTTAAAGGTCTAATTAAACATATACGACATTTCCAATTCAAGCTAAAGTGAGAGGAAAATCAAATATGCAAGTCAATCAAACATAGGGTCTTCACCACGTCAACATACTGATTCACAAGCTTACAGAATCATCTGAAATTAAAGCATGGATATTGACTTGAGTTTCAGAATCATGCATATATGGGTACGAACAAGAATTAAATGATACCAAGCCATTTGTACAACCAAGCATCCCAAGGGCTTAATGTTGACAAGAATTCAAAACTAAGCTTTATTTAAACACCAGCCAGTCTTCTTATCTCCGTAAAGATCACCATCACTCTCCTATGAGCCTGAATAGTAAAAGCAGTTCACCATAGGAATGCAATCTTAGTAAAATTAGAAATAAGTCTATAGCGGAAGATAAAGATTTTTATGCTGATGGGGATGGTGAAATTAAGTTAAGCTTGAATATTGGACGATAAACATTGATGGAGGAAAGAGAGCTGTAGATTGGTTTTCTGATTAGCTACTGGTTGATGATAATCTACAGTTATGAACTCGATACGAGAGGTAACGTCATGGCTCGAAGTGGATACAGAAGCTCGACATGGCTACCTACAACACCATGTGTTCGGCAAGGATTGAAACTGGTGAAGCCTCACATTTCAAGGTCTCTATATCCAACCAAAAAAGAGGCGCATTGTCAAACTCATCACAACCTTTATTTTCGGCCATGTACAAGTTAGGCTCCACTCAAATACAAGTTAAGGTTCTCAGTCAATACACAAGTTCGAAGTCATCAACATCAATCAACCAAGAGCTAAAGAAAAATTTAGCCATATACAAACTCGGATTCAAATCATTCGGCTATGACTACAGGTTCAATCATCAATTAACCAACCAAGAGTTAAAAGAATTCGGCCATGAATGAGTTCAGATTCACAGTTCAAAATCAGTTTCAGACTATTTCAAACAAACCAAAATTTCGGTTTTCCCCCAAAATCGAAGAATTAGGGCTTCAATTACCAAGTTATGCATACAACCAAAGTCAAAATTTCGATCAACATTCAAGCCCAAACTCAAAATTCGGCTTCTTCCCAAAATTGAAGGGCTAGGTTTTCAAATATCAAGTCATGAACACAACCAAGGCCAAAAATTCGGCCATCACTCAAAATCCAATCAAATTTCAGTTTTTCCCAAGTTCAAGAACTAGGGTTTCAAGCATTGAATCAAAGCTTAGAGAATTAGCTAAAATCGAAGTGAGGAAATCAAAGCCATGAGGAGAGACTTACCAAGTTTCAAGAAGATGGGAGCTTGAAGAGGAAGAAAATCCCAAATTACCAAACCCTAGCTTGTGAAGAGATGACGAAGTCAGCCAAGATCAAGAGCTTCTGAAGAGTTTTTATCTTAGCAAAGTTGAGGAGTTTGGGAGTTCTTAGAGGAGAAGAATTTCTGGGGTGGAAGAACTCTTGAAGAGATAGAATTTGGAGAAGCTTAGAAACCGAAAATAGGGGAAAGAAGAAGAGGCTGGAACCGGAGATAGAAGAAGAAGGAGGTTGGGATTTTAATCCCTTCAATTTACACCCGACCCGCGTTCCCGCGTTCCCGCGGGTCGAATTGGCGCCCGACCCATAAGCACCCGGGTCGGATTAAATCTGACTCGTGCACGCGGGGGTTAAATAGATCCGACCCGCGTTCACGTGGATCAGATCGATCTAACCCACGTTCGCGCGGGTTAGACGCGGTCCGACGTTTGTTTCGTTGTATTCCCGTCTGCCTTCGTTCACTATTCGGAATATTTGAGACCCACTTTCATATTTTTGGGTGGCTTCGCGGTAGTTTCGCTCATCCATGGAATATTCAGGACCCACTTTCATATTTTCGGGTAATTTCGCGGCATTTTTGCTCATATTCGGAATACTCGGGACCCATTTTCATATTTCCGGGTGGCTTCGTGGTAGTTTCGCTCATCCACGGATTATGCGGGACCCACTTTCATAATCCCGGTTAATTTCACAACATTTTCGTTCATATTCAGAATATTCGGGACCCAATTTTATATTTCTGGGTGGCTTCGCGACATTTTCACTCACATTCGGAATGTTCGGGATCTTTCATACCCCCGGGTAATTTCGCGGCATTTGTGCTCATATTCGAGATATTCGGGACCCACGTACGCTCCAATGGTTATACGAGTCTAAACTGTTTCCCACTTTTGACAGGAAGTTCCTGGAGAATATTACATGCAATAATTCTTAAGCATAACCCAGCAACCTCCAACGGGTACACGAGGTTAAACTGATTCCCGAAACTCCCAGGAGTATGCGAGTATAAACTGGCCCTCCTCGGGTCAATGCAAAATCTTAGGGTCAACACCGTTCAACGCTTAGTCCCAAGTCAATGTCAGTCAACGCGTTGCAATGAGAGTCAACGCCGATTGATATGAAACCCTAGGGTTAACGCCGGTCAACGCGTAGCCCCAGGTCAACGTCAGTCAACATGTTGTGATAAGAGTCAATGTCGATTGACGTGAAACCCTAGGGTCAATGTCGGTCAACGCGTAGCCCCAGGTCAATGCGAGTCAACGCGTTGCGATGAGAGTCAACGCGAAACCCTGGGGTCAACACCGGTCAACGCGTAGCCCCAGGTCAACACCAGCCAACGCATGAGAGTCAACGCCGATCGATACAAAACCCTAAGGTTAACGTCGGTCAACGTGTAGCCCTAGGTCAACGTCGATCAACGTGTAGCCCTAGGTCAACACCGGTCAATGTGTTACGATGAGAGTCAACGCCGATCTAAACAAAACCCTAAGGTCAACGCCGATCAACGCCGGTCAATGCGTTGCGATAAGAGTCGACACCGATCGAAACAAAACCCTAAGGTCAATATCGATCAGCGCGTAGCCCTAGGTCAATGCCGGTCAATGCGTTGCGATGAGAGTCAATGTCGATCGATACAAAACCCTAAGGTCAACGCCGGTCAACGCGTTGCGATGAGAGTCAACATCGAGCGATACAAAACTCTAGAGTCAACACCGGTCAATGCGCTGTGACGTAGATAATTAGTTCAAAAGTCAACTCAATGAGACGGGCCAAATTCAACCTACAAATTCCGGTTCAAGGCTTCAACAACAGTCAGACGATAAACGCAGCACCGGGAAAAAAAATTTAGCTATTCGACAAAATATAGAATAAGCTAAAATATGGAGAAGTCAAGAACTGAAACCAGTTGTAGGTCCTTTAACACTGATCGAAAGTGGGGGTCTATCACATCTAAAGCATTTCAGACTCTTCTATAAAAGAATGAGGCAAAAACACTTTGGAGGGGGTATCTGTAGGCGTCTAAAATTACCTACAAGAGCCCGCACGAAACTCGAAATAAAGAGTGGACAAGTCGAGAAGGTTCACGCCAATCAGCTCATGCGCGTCAGTCAACACACGCACGTCAATCAGTTCGTGCGCGTCGGTCAATACGCGCGCGTCAATCAGCTCACGCGTGTTAATCAGTTCGTGCACGTTGGTCAATACGCACGTGCCAATCAGCTCGTGCACGTCGGTCAACATGCGCGCATCAATCAACACGTGCATGTCAAACAATGCGTGCAGCACCAAGTAGTCGACGCGTTCGACGGTCAGTCCCGCAACGAAGCGTACAAGTCAACGGGTCGACCAAAGTAGCGAAAAGTACAAGTCCTGGAAAGAAAAGCGCCAAAAGAAAATAACTTGGCAGATGCGACGGACCCACGCTAGTGCAGGACGGCACAGGCCGACCCGCGCAAGCACGGGTAAGACACTGCTGACCCGCGCCCCTCGCGAGTCAGCAGTGCCCGTCACGTAGTTCAGAGCCCGAAACACGTTTTCGACAATTTTAAAGCGGTTTTCTCAGGATTTATCTATTCCAGGGGTTCCCAACTGACTTGATATCATCACAAACATGGTTAGGCTGTTGTTAACTGAAGATAAGGCCAAATCACTCATTCTCATCTAAATAACCGCACCCGAGGCCTATATATATCATCCCAAGGCCTCCATTTTGCAGATCTAGAATTTTATCAAGAGGACGAGGTGCTGCTGGATTGAAGAGTCAAGGAGCACGAAATTTCAGTAAAGGCCAACGAGACCCGGCGAAATTCAGCACAAAGGAAAAGTCATTCGAAGGATCCGAAGCCCCGTACGTCCGTTCCTTAAGATTAGTCTTAGTTTTAATCTTGAGAAGAGCTACTGATTTTGCTTGGTCGATTTTAGAGCTTCAAGCAAATACTTTCTTGGTGAAGTAGGAGCTCCGTCAACTTTTCGACAACCGGATCCGATCCGCGGTCGTCCACGGATAAACCCCGACACCGGCGAAGAACCCACGCAAGCAAGAGCCGATAAACAATTCTTTTGTTTATTTTCAAGAGAGTTGTAATCTTTATTTTTATTATTTGAATTTATTTGTAAACGATTGAAGTTTTAATGAAATCAATGATGAAGGTGACTTTCGACGAAAACAACTGAAGGAGCACAAATTTTAGAAGAGAGAAGGAGATCGGATCGAGTTCGTCAGCATAAAGAATAGGAGCTCTTCAGATCTACAATTCCCGATTCCTTCCCTTGAGATTACCCCGTTGTGGTGATCTTGAGAAGAGATATTATCTTGCTGTTGCCGAGATAATTACTTCGGTTTCTTGATTCCTTCGTGAATCAACAAAACTCCGGATCTGATCTAATCGTTTGGTAGTCCATAGATATCAGTATACCCATCACAAGCCAAGATTCCACGCAAGCAGCGGAGGATAAACGTCTGTTGCGTTTGTTGAAAGGAAAGTTATAATTTTTGTTGAAAGTCTTATAAAAAGACTATTTCTTTGAGTTTGTTGTAAATGTTAGAAGTTTTAAATAAACTCATCAATGAAATCGACTTTCTTCCCAAACAAGCTGGCGATCACAGTGGGAGCCAACAGCTTCGCTGCTGAAGCTGTCGTGCCGTAACCAGCGATCAAGATTATGGTGAACGAAGAGGTCGAATACGAATTTAACCAATAGTTATTCGAAGAGTATATCTCTTCTTCCTCCTCCAGATCTGCCTCTCCTCACAAGCGTAGGAAGGCCTCCTCTTTCGAGAAAGCTCACTGGACTTCGGGCTCGAAGATCCAAGATCCTCTCGCCGTTGCTACACTAACACCTCGTGACGCCCCTCCAACATCTGATGAGGTCGAAGCTGTAGATCTGGGCCTCCCCTCCATCAAAAGTTTAGCTATTAAGGGCACGCCGATTCTGTCAAAGAGAGCATGCCAAAGGCAACGCTAACACCTTGTGTGTCAACTTGCTAAGGCTTTTGAACCAATGGACGGGATCCACTATGATGTGGATCTGAAATCCAGGAAGCGCTAAGAACAACAACGGTGATCGAACAACCCCTCCTCCAAAGCAAAGAAGAATGAATGGGTTCGTATCAAAAGGAGCCGCTCTACCCTTGAGGAGCGAATCCGGAAGCACCGCGCATTGCTTGCATAAGCCCGAATCCTTGTGCAAGAAGCACAAAAAATGCAGAAGGAAGAGATGGTTAGAAAACCACGCAAGCAGAAACGGGTTTGGATGCCAATGCTCAAATCAGTGCCTAAGGCAAAAGTAGACGAAGTTACCATTCAACCTTCGTCAACTGCGGATCCCACTCCCCTTTGTAGTATGGACCTCACCAAATTTAGAATTTCTCGGAAAGACCGCCTTGGTCCTCTCCCCGAAGATCGAGGTAAAACACCTGTTAATGAGCTATTGGGACTGTTGAAAGGCTCCCAAACAACCATTCAGGTTGGGGGTCGTACTAATCCCCCCAATAATAATAATAAAGGGAAAGCTCTTATGACCGACCACATCAGATTGCGAGTCGAAGTTCAAGAGCTCATTAGAGTTTCACGCTCACGAAGGCATAAATCTAAATGAGTAACTCTTGGAGACGCCAATGAAGCGTCGTATCCCTAGAGAGAAACGTGTTCGTCTGATGACGACGTTATACCTAGGAAGTCGTGCCAACACACGATGGGTTGCTATGATCATCAGGACAATGAGTTATACTATCAGGCTGGGGGTACGAATAAGTCTCGAAAGAGAAATACCCGAGAAACGGACTCTTATTATCCATGTGGGAAAATCATCAAGGCAGTTTTGTCAGAATGCAGCTGCCACGAGACCACTCCCTGGAGGCTCTCTGTATTCGAACGAATCTCTACTGAAACGTCCGAACCAAAGACAAGGCATTTATGCAGAAGAAGGTCAATCGACCTAAGTAACGAGCTCCCACGAGTTACTATCAATATGGCCGACAAAGGCAAATCCGTGTGATGCTTCAATCCCGAACCTTTTGCAGAAGTAATCTAGCGCATAACTTCGCTGCGGTCTAGAACTGTTAGACCTAGACCCAGGAGGGCACGGTCCTCGGATGGCGAAACGTCAGATGCTTGCTCTGCATTGGCTTCTGACGATACAGTGTCTAGTGCAGGGCAATCATATGAATCATTCATAATTAATGCCGAGCAAATGGCTAAAATTCTCGAGGACGCTTTAGCCAAGCAGAAGGAGAATTTTAAATTCAAGATGGAAATGACCATGCAGGAGATGAGGGATATGCATAGTCAACAAATTACGGTGCTGACAAATCAGCAAGGGGAATCCAGCGGTCGCAATAATCCTAACCAATTTGATAGTGATCGGGAGGCGGACGAGAATACCAACATGGATCTCCCTCCTGTTGATAACAATATCGAGGGTGGTCCCTCAGATGATAATAATACGAAGGAGGACCACGTCACTTCTCCCCGGAATCACTCGAAGAAAGATACGAGCGAAGATAAGAAGATGAGGGACTTAGAGAGCAAAATCAATGCGTTGATGAGCTCTCAAGAAGTAAAGAAGTCAGGAATACCCTATCCTTACCCAAGAGAGTGGGAATCAATCCCGTACCCAGCAAAGTTTAATTGAACAACTTTACGCCCTTTGACAGAAAGGGTTCCCCACTCAGCACTTAATATACTTTAAATCTCATTTGGGAATAATCTCTAGAAATGAGCCCTTGATGGTACGGTCATTCGTTGGCACTCTTCCAGAGCGGCCTTCGATTGGTATCGCCATCTTAAGTCGGGAAGTATCAGCAGTTGGGACGATATGGAAGACATGTTTCTCACAAATTTCTTCGATGACGACACCAAGGTTTCAATCAGAATGTTATTCGATGAGAAGCAGAAGGACGAAGAGTTGGTTGAAAATTTCATTAAACGATTCCGGAACAAAGCTATGAATTGTAGAGATCCGGTCAGCGAGATCTTCATCCTGGAAACCTATCACAACAATCTTTCTCTAGATATCCTTGAAGCCATGGGAATGGCGCCATCCAAGACTTGAAAGGATTTGAAGGTCCAAGGAGAACGAGCTGAATGCTTCCTCAAAAGGAAGAAGGCTGAAAGGGGTCAGACGACAACTAATACCCTGCAGTACAAAATTTTGTACCCAGGGGTAAAGGGAAAGCGCAAACGAATGTAGTCGACGCGAACCAAACGTTTGAGCTGCAAGCACAACTACAACCACAACAACAGCAACAAAAGGCACCTCAGCAGTCGCGTTGGCAACAACAGCCTCAAAAGCAAAAGACCGTGGAACCAAAGTTCCTAAAGGTTTACTTGTTTAAAGAAGACGAAGTCCCCGGTATTTTCAAATACCTCATAGAGAACAACAAGATCAAGTTGCCTCCTATCCAAGATCAAGAGGATGCTAAAAGGGTTAATGACCCAAAGTACTACACGTTCCACAGGGCGGTTCACCACCCTACCAAGTCATGTTATGCCCTCAAAGACAAAATCCAAGCTTTGATTGATGTTGGGGTCATTACGATGAAACCATCTAAAGAGAAGAAGGTGGGTGCGAACGCAGAGTCGATCAGCTTCGGGTCTGTTCCTTTGAATTGGTTTCACCCCGAAACCATAATGAACGTAGCGGTGAAGACCGTCAATGACGATCCTCATAAACAATGTCAGAAAGGACTTGTGCCACACACAAACCCCAATTGCGAGATTCTCGGGGTCCATCACTGCCGGATCATCATCCAAGAAGAAGTCAAACGGGAAAGGGAAGTCTTGTTGTGGAGTAGCAGCCATTCTAGAAGAAAATGATGAAAGAATCCCTAGTTTCCCACTCTCCGAAGATGATCAGGAAGTCTTTACGACCAACGGAGAACCGGTCTTTGCTACCTGGAGTGGAAACGAATACCATTTCAAGTATCCAACCGCCTCTGAGTAGTTAGCTAAGCAGGGGGTAACCAAAACCATTCCCTCCAAGACATTAGTGGAAATGGAAGTGGTCACAATTCCCCCAGCACCTGTTGACAAGACTCAGCAAAAGCTAAAGGAGAAAGAGCCTTTATACCAAGAGGGCCAGAATCCGAAGCAGTCTCGATTCAATCAACCGATTGGGAGAGACAAACCGGGAAGCTCGAGCACTCCGCACCACTTCGACATTATGACGCAGTTAGCCAATATACCGACTAGAATAACTCTATATGAGCTGCTACGTCTTTCGAAAGACACGAGGGAAGTATTGCAAGAAGCCTTGGCAAATTCTGATGTTTTCTTGACTCAGATCAAGCCATCCCCTGAAGAACCAGAGCTGTCAGTCCTGTAGGATCTGAAATAGATACACTAAAACACTAGAGGAGGGGTGAATAGTGTTCTTTTAAAATTTATGCAAAGTAGATAATAAATTACAATAAAGAATGTTAATAATCTCAGAAAATCATAATCACAAACAGGAGATTTTATACGGGTTCCACCAATCCGGTGTACATCGAGTCCCCAAGCAAATCCCGCTTGAGATTTTCACTATAATTTTGAACGAAGTACAAAATTAAAACCAAACCTGACCAATTTACAAGTCCCTGTAAATTGCAACACTAATTGACAATATTTTACCAATTGCACACCAATCTCTACACCAAGAGATCAACCTCTCTCAAACCGAGAGACCTTTCCTTGAATTAAACAACTCAATTCCTATAAGCCTTGATTTGTAGTGTTGTGTAGCAGTAGCTTAGGAATAATTTTATCCTCTGGAAATTGCCTAAATAATTTGTATTTTGGATGAGGATGAAAGGCAATTTTAGAAACAATCTTTTCAACAAAATCTAAATTTTTGATTCTTAAAAAATGCACAAAGATCAAAGCTTATGGGTATGTATTCATAGTGCATTTTTCTAAACAAATAACCTTTATATAACCATTGAAAAGAAAAAAATTTAAACTTTAAAAATGTTTAAAAACGGCTATAAACTGTCACTAATTCAAATTCTGAATTCTGGTAAAACTGTATCTGTAGTCGACTACACTAAGTCTAAACAGACTCTGTGAAGTCAGAAAATTTCTAAGTAGACGACTATAATGGTCATTAGTCGACTATACTGTAATCAAACAGAAATTTGATAGAAACTTGAAAAACAAATTTTGCCTTCAGTAGTCGACTATAAAGTCGATTAGTCGACTACACTGAAAACTAACAGAAACTTATATTTCAGTTATAAGCTTGAGTAGTCGACTACTATTCTAATTAGTCAACTATATTGTAAACTAACAGAAACTTATATTTCAGACATAGACTTGAGTAGTCGACTACTATTCTAATTAGTTGACTACTAAGGATTAAAAATGATATAAATTAAATGTTTTGACACTCAATTATTAACTATAAACTCTAATGGTTAACATAAGGGATTTCTATAGTTAACCAACACACTAAGCATGTGTTAGTGTGTTCTAATTTCTATGTGTGTGTATGTGTGAGTGATCAAGGCTTGTACAATATTTCTAAGTGAAGAAAAATATAAAAACAATTACATTGACGTATATGTTCTTCACCTTCTTTACTTCATAATGCATTGAACTCATTTTGCACTTGTTCATATTTGATATTGAAATCTGCATATAAATGTTAGTGCATTTGTATAACACACATAGTATAAATTGTTATCATCAAAATAATATCCTGGAGACATGATATTTAACATTCTCCCCCTTTTTGATGATGATAAACAATTTATGCATATGTAAGTATATTCTAAAAGAATTAGAACATTTTGAAATAAATATACTTACTCCCCTGCATAATTGCATATTAGGGTCTATAATATTAACAAGAGTCTATAACATTTATACCATTTCTCCCCCTTTGTCATTAATAAAAAGAAATAAACAATTATGCTAAACATGCCATAATTCTTCAACATGAACTAATACTTCAAACAGATCATCCAGATTATGAACATAGTCTATAACTTCACCCATCCAAATAGGTAGGCGAAGACTTGTCATAAAAACCAAAAGTTCCACAATGTTCATCACCATAATCTGTTTAAAATATATAGCATATGAATTAACTAACCACTCACCATAAAAACAACATAATATACAGTCATATAAGAAACATAGTAGCAACATAACACATATTACATATGTCTTAAAAACAAATAACTATGATATAGTTTGTGACAATCAAACTTAAACATACCAAAATAGGACATAATTGTTTTGATAACAAACATAAAGTTTATCCAAATACTAAATGATGCATTCATGGTCTTCTAAGATGAAGGTCCTAGAGGAGGTTGATTTCCTTGGAAATATGCTTTTAGCTTCATATCCAAATTATTAAATTTCTTCACTAACTCCTCCTGATTACTGATGATGTAACTATTCTGGGAATAAAGAGCTCGCTGACTAGTCTCTAACTCAAGGATGCGTGCAGACAAGGTGTTATATTGCACATCCGAGAAGCAAGAGGGTTCTGAGTGCATTTGTGGGGGTTGTTGACTAGATGAAGGGCCTGCTTGAGTTGAGGATTGAGGAATTTGTTCTTGAGGAGGTTGAGGTTCATCTTGAGGATTATGATCATGAATTTCAAAATTTGTTAATTTCATCCTAGTTAGGGCATTAGAGTCAAAGAACTTAATGGAACGAACAACAGAATTCTCAGACTCAGGATCAACATGAAATTTATTAAAGATTTTTGTTAGAAAAGCACCATAAGGAAGAAATTCTTTTGGAATTGTCAGATGATTATCATAATAAACTTTAGCCCAATTAACTTGGATATTGCCCATTATAGCATATAATGCTTTTGCTAAGTCTAGGGAAATGAAATAGAAACTTCTAGTTTTTGGAAACAAGTTATAAGGTAAGATTCAAGCAATGAAACGAGGAATTAGACGTAGCTTATTTGAATTATTCAATGGTTTACTATAACCAGGAAGAAAAATATGATTGGATAGCAATTCAGAGTCATTCATTCCGATTGATCTAAGAGAGACTCCTTGGAAAGGAATGTTAAAAAAGTTTCCAATTGACTTAGAAATCAATTCAATTTCTATTCCTTTGGCAAGAGTTCTAAGCTTTTCAGTTCCACTAATAGTTCCTACAAGTTCTATATTAGTATAGAACAGTTAAACCAGAAAAGGATATGTGGGTTTTCTATTTTCAGCAGAGAATAATTCAAGCAACCCCACATTCTCAAAATATGATCCAAAATTCCATGGGATAAAATCATCAAATTTCACAAATCATCCTGGAAGAACTTCAAATGTTGATATTTTGTTAAATTCTTCAAGTAATAAGGATTTTTTAAATACATGATGATTTCATCATTGACATTTGAATGAACTTGCTTAGCTTTCTTAGCTCTAGACATGATAAATCAGAAATGTACCAAAAAACTAAGAAAGATCAGGTTGAGAAAATTACCAAACAGATGAAAACCCTAGGATTAGTCGACTAGGATTGGTTGTAGTCGACTACAGAAGCTGTCCGACTGAAAAAAAACACTGAATTTGATGAAAATTTTTGAGGAAAATGAAAGTTTGATGATGCCCTAACTTGGATTCAATGGGTTCTGAAGTGGGGAAGAGGAGGGATCGGTTTCTAAGAGGAAGATAGTGGGTAGTTTTAGGTATTTATGATTTTTCTTAAAAAAATTTAAATTGTATGGTCAAGATTAAATAATAGAACAAATGAAAGGTGAAGATTTGATCTTAAATATGTGGCTTGGATTGAAAGAGTTATAAATAAATGGTTGAGATGAAGTTTACTTAAGTAAAACGGGTATTGGGTTTTGGGTTTGATAGGTAAAAGTCCAAAATGCTTGAAAACTGTAAATATGTAAGATCTATTTAAGTTGTCGACTAATAAGGAAAGTAGTCAACTACACTGTAATTGATAGAAAGTTGATTTTTAGATTTTAACTCAGAGTAGTCGACTATAAGTCAAATTAGTCGACTACACTATAATTTACAGAACATCTTAAATACAATGCTTATGCATGTAGTCGACTATAGATCAAATTAGTCGACTATTAATAATGTATATGCATATGTATTTGTTTTAAAAAGTTAATTTAAATCTTCAATTGAACATATACCTAATCCCTTCTTAACTTAACATGAATTTCTTCTTTTAAGGGTTTTGTTAATATATCTGCTACTTGTTCATCAGTAGGTATAAATTCAAATGAAATATCACCTTTAAGCACATGATCACGTAAGAAATAATGTTTAATATCAATATGTTTTGTACGTGAATGTTGAATAGGATTTTTAAATAAATTTATTGCACTTGAATTTTCACACATTATGGATGATATGAGACAGATTATATCATAATCAGATAATGTTTGTTTCATTCATAAAACTTGAGCACATACAAGACTTGCAGCAATATATTCTGCTTTAGTTGTTGATAATGATACTGAATTTTATTTTTCACAAAACTAAGATACAAGAGAATGTCCTAAGAAATGACATGTTCCACTTGTACTTTTTCAATCGGATTTGCATCCAGCAAAATCAGTATCACTATAAGATAATAAATCAAATGTGCTATTCTTTGGATAAAATAACCCGTAATTTGTAGTATCTTTAAGATATTTAAAAATTCTTTTCATGCCTTTAAGGTGTGATTCTTTAGGATTAGATTAAAATCTAGCACATAAACATACACTAAACATAATATCAGGTCTACTAGCAGTAATGTAAAGAAGTGATCCAATCATACCTCGATAGAGCTTTTGATCAACATTCTTACCATTTTCATCTTTGTCAAGTAATGTAGTAGTACTCTTTGGTGTTGGTTTGCTTGTTGTATTTTCCATTCTAAAGCATTTGAGTAAATCTTTAGCATATTTGCTTTGATTGATGAATATTCCTTCTTTTAATTGTTTGATTTGAAGTCTAATGAAGAAATTGAGTTCACTCATGTGACTCATTTCAAATTCATCCTGCATAGTTTTAGTAAACTCTTGACAAAGATTATTATTAGTAGAACCAAAAATAATATCATCTACATATATTTGAATTAATAATATATCTCTATTTATTTTCTTAATAAATAATGTTGAATCAACCTTTCCAATTTCAAAATCTGAAGTTAAAAGAAAATTCTTTAATCTATCATACCAAGCATGAGGTGCTTGTTTAAGACCATATATGACTTTTTTAAGTTTAAAAACATGATTTAGAAAACTTTTATGTTCAAAACCGGGAGGTTGTTCTAGACTTCTTCTTTTATAAAACTATTTAGAAATGCACTTTTAACATCTGTTTGAAATAATTTAAAATTCATAAAACATGCAAATGCAAGTAAAATTCTAATTGATTCTAAACGAGCAACTGGTGCATGAGTTTCATCATAACCAATACCTTCTTCTTGATTATAACCTTGTGCAACTAATCTAGCTTTGTTTCTAACAACTTGACCAAATTCATCTAATTTGTTTCTAAATATCCATTTTGTTCCAATAATGGATTTATTTTGAAGTCTAGGTATAAGATCCCAAACATTATTTCTAGTACATTGGTTAAGTTCATCTTGCATAGTAGTTATCTAAAATTCATCAAGTAAGTCTTCTTTTATATTTTTAGGCTCAATAGTTAAAATAAAAACAGTATGAGCAATCAAATTAAAATGAGATCTAGTAGTTACTTTATCAGAAATATTACCAATAATTGAATCATGTGGATGATTTTTAACTTCTACAAAAATTTTTGGCAGATCATTTTGTAAATTATCATCTTTTGAAGCATCTATCATTAGAGTATCATTTATTAATCAACTATATCATCATCATTATTTAATAAAGTGGGTGTTTTTGTAAAATTTTCATCAAAAGAAACATGCATAGAGTCTTCAATGACTAATGTTCTTTTGTTATATATTCTATATGCTTTACTATGATTTGAATATCCAACAAATATTCATTCGTCCGATTTTGAATCAAATTTGTCCAAATTATCTTTTCTATTCAAAATAAAACATTTACAATCAAAAACTTTAAAATAAGAAACTTTAGAAATTTTACCATAAAATAATTCATAAGATGTTTTCTTTAAAATAGGTCTTAATAAAATTCTGTTTAAAAACATAACATGCTGTAGATACAGCTTCTGCCCAAAAATATGTTAGTAAATTACTATCACATAATATGATTCTAGTACATTCGTTTAAAGTTTTATTTTTCCTTTCAACAACTCCATTTTGTGGAGCTGCTCGAGGAAAAGGAAAAGTATGAGAAATACCATGTTTATCACAAAAATTTGCAAATACTTTATTTTCAAATTCACCTCCATGGTCACTACGTATAAAAGTAATAGATAGAGATTTTTGATTTTGAATTCTTTTGTAAAATATAGAAAACTCATTAAAAGCATTATTTTTATGTTTAATAAATATTACCCATGTAAATCTTGAAAAATCATCAACAAGAACAAAAGCATATCTATTTCCATTTAAAGATGCTACTCTAGAAGGACAAAAAAGATCGATATGAATTAATTCTAATGGTCTACTTTTAGAAATTATATTTTTAGATTTGAAAGAAGATTTATGCATTTTTCCTTGTTTATATGCATCACAAAAATTATCTTTAAAAGAAAGTTTAGGTAAACCATTTACAGAATCATTCTTAAAAAATCTTAGAAATATGTTTAAAGTTAACATGTCCATAAGTTTTTGCCATAAAATAGAATCATTAGAGGATACAAGAAGGCAATGTTCATTAGAAATGTTATTCATAGAAAACACATATATATTATTTTTTCTATGTCCTTTAAATAATATAGTAATCATATCAATATCATAAATTAAGTAAGATTCTTTTTCAAAAATAATTTTAAAACATTTATCACAAAGTTGACTTATACTAAGTAAATTATGTTTAAGACCATCAACTAATAAAACATTATGAATAATAGGTTTGTTTGGATTACCAACAGTTCCAATACCAATGCCCTTTCCTTTGTTGTTATCTCCAAAAGTAACAGTACCACCATCCTTATTTCGAAAAGATGACAACAATTGTATGTTTCCAGTCATATGTTTGGAGAAACCACTATCCAAAATCCACCTATCTTTCTTGGGTACCTAAAATGATAAACATTTACAAATTTGGTACCCATGCTATGTTGGGTCTATGAAATTAGCCTTTAGGAAACCAAACCCATGAAGAGTTTGATTTGCCTAAATAGTTAGTTGATAAACAAACATTTTTAATATAATCAGAAATATAAAAAAAATTATGTAATGAAGTTAATTCTTTAGGCACCCAAATAGAAAAGAATTTTGATTTCTTTTTACATATATCATCATTTATATTACAAGAAGGTCTTACAAAATTTGTTTTCTTAGATATATTTCTATTAACTTGAAAACCTAAACCTTTTGTCTTTTGAGTATTTTATTAAGATTTTCTTTACCTTTATTGAATTTACTAACATTTAAACATATATCATCATATTTTAATTTAATAGAAGAAATATCTTTATCTAAACTATTAATGCAAATATTTAAATTATTACATTCTGATTTTAGATAAATGTTCTTATTAGATAAACATTGATTTTCTTTAAGCAAGAAATGATTTTCTTCTTTCAAATTAATTACTTGAGAGTTAGAATTTGTAGATGAATTAAAATCTTAAATTTCTTCAAGTAATCTTTTATTTTCTCCTTTAAGAAAATTATGTGAAGCCTTTAATCTCAAAAAGTTTCATATAATTTATTAAAAGCATCTAAAAGTTCTTCATTGTCATTTACTTCATCTGTGCCATAAAGCACATATGAGCACTTTCCTTTTTCTTCAATTTCTTCATCCAAAGATGAATCATCACTATCATCTGAAGTAACCGACATGGCTTTCCTTTTCTTGTTGTTTTGAATATTGTTGAAGTTGAAATAATTTGATTTGTACTTACCTTGTTTTATGAATTTTCGAAATTTGCGTGCAAACATGCTTATTTCTTCTTCATTATCTGAATCTTTTTTATCAGAAGTAATATTGAATGCAAGCACTTTCTTGTTCTTTGTTTCATCATCATTCTTTCTATCTTCAATTTGAACTTCATAAGCCATGAGGTTTCTGATAAGGTTCTCCACCGTAAGAATTGCTAAATCATTTGCTTTTTCGATTGCTGTAACATTCGTTTCCCATTATGGAGTGAGTGATTGGAGTATTTTTCTTACCATCTCCACTTGAGTGTATGTTTTCCAAGACCAATGAGAGAATTTGTAATGTCGGTGAATCTTGTGAACATTTCTCCAATTGTCTCGTTTTCCTTCATCTTAAATAATTCGAATCTGTGTACAAGAACAGAAATTTTAGATTCTTTAACCTTATTTTTACCTTCATGAGTTACCTCGAGTGTGTGCCAAATATCGTATGCAGATGTGGCCGTTGATACCCTATTAAACTCATTCTTATCAAGTACACAGAACAAAGCGTTCATTGCTTTAGAATCCAAATTTGCATTATCTCTTTGTGAAGTAGTCCATTCTGAAAATGGAGTTGATGGCTTCTCGTATCTTGTTTCCACAATGTTCCAAAATTCGTAGCCAATTGATTAAAGGTAAATCTTCATTCGGTACTTCCAATAGTTGTAGTTCAATCCATCGAACATTGGTGGACGGTTTGTAGAATGACATTCTTTGAATTGTGATGTATTTGTTGATGCCATCTTTCACCTTGCTCTGATACCAAATGTAGGATCTAAAATAGATACACTAAAACACTAGGGGGTGAATAGTGCTCTTTTAAAATTTATACAAAGTAGATAATAAATTGCAATAAAGAATGGCAATAATCTCAAAAAATCACAATCACAAACAAGAGATTTTATACTGGTTCCACCAATCCAGTGTACATCCAGTCCCCAAGCAAATCTCGCTTGATATTTTCACTATAATTTTGAACCAAGTACAAAATTAAAACCAAACCTGACTAATTTGCAAGTCCCTGTAAATTGCAACACCAATTGACAACATTTTGCCAATTGCACACCAATCTCTAGACCAAGAGATCAACCTCTCTCAAACCGAAAGACCTTTCCTTGAATCAAACAACTCAATTTCTATAAGCCTTGATTTATAGTGTTGTGTAGCAGTGGCTTAGAAATAATTTTATCCTCTGGAAATTACCTAAATAATTTGTATTTTGAATGAGGATGAAAGGCAATTTCAGAAACAATCTTTTCAACAAAAACCGAATTTTTGATTCTTGAAAAATGCACAAAGATCAAAGCTTATAGGTATGCATTCATAGTGCATTTTCTGAACAAATAACCTTTATATAGCCCTTGAAAAGAAAAAATTTTTAACTTTAAAATATTTAAAAACGGCTATAAACTGTCACTAATTCAAATTCTGAATTCTGGTAAAACTGTATCTGTAGTCAACTACAAGACACAGTAGTTGACTACATTGAGTCTAAACAGACTCTGTGAAGTCAGAAAATTTCTAAGTGGTCAACTATAATGATTATTAGTCGACTATACTATAATCAAACAGAAATTTGACAGAAACTTGAAAAACAAATTTTTCATTCAGTATTCGACTATAAATTCGATTAGTCGACGACACTGAAAACTAACAGAAACTTATATTTTAGTTATAAGCTTGAGTAGTCGACTACTATTCTAATTAGTCGACTATACTGTAAACTAACAGAAACTTATATTTCAGACATAGACTTGAGTAGTCGACTACTATTCTAATTAGTCGACTACTAAGGATTAAAAATGATATAAATTAAATGTTTTGACACTCAATTATTAACTATAAACTCTAATGATTTACATAGGGGGTTTCTATAGCTAACCAACACACTAAGCATGTGTTAGTGTGTTCTAATTTCTATGTGTGTGTATGTGTGAGTGATCAAGGCTTGTACAATATTTCTAAGTAAAGAAAAATGTAAAAACAATTACATTGATGTATATGTTCTTCATCTTCTTTACTTAATAATGCCTTGAACTCATCTTGCATTTGTTCATATTTGATATTGAAATCTGCATATAAATGTTAGTGTATTTGTATAACACATATAGTATAAATTGTTATTATCTAATATCTTGGAGACATGATATTCAACAAGTCCAACATTGCAACCTCACGGCACACCATTTTCCCTGCATTTCTTTCACCAAGGAGGACATGCAGACAAAGAATTCAAAGCATGACCGGCCCCTATATTTCACGGGGCACATTGGCTCCAACGTTGTCAACCGGATCCAAGTCGATCCGGATTTCGCTGTCAGCATCATGCCACTCTGTTTGATGTATAGTCTCAGAATACCGGCCAGTAAGTTAGCCTCCACAAGTATTACGATCTACGGATTCAATATCAGTGGATCCCGACCATTGGGTAAAATCCGAGTGAAGTGCTAGATTGGAGATTTGAAGTCGGAAGTCACATGTTATGTGATCGACGCAGAGACTTCCTATAACTTACTGTTAGATCAACCATGGATCCACAATAATGTTATAGTCCCTTCTACCCTCCATCGGTGTCTTAAATATGTAGACACTAATAATGAAGTCAAGAGATGGTCACGGATAAGCAACCGTTTAAGGGGTTAGAAAATTATTTTACTGACTCCCTTCTCTACGGTGCTGAATCCGATACTGAACCATCGGCCCAAGGTACGAACAACGAAAAAGAAGTCGATACCGAAGCTGGGTTTGATTACAACAGTGGTTTTGTACTTAATGACATTGTACCCATTGTAATTGATCTTGACGATGGAGAGTCATCGGTAAATAGTTGTAATTGGCAACTTGCCAAAGAAGTAGCAATAAATGACGATTTAGAGTACTCGCTGTGTCTTGATAACATTATAAAGAGTTATACAATGACCCTAACTTGTACGTACCACTTCAATCGTCTTGCATGACGAAGAAGCATGTTCAGGATTCGTTTGGAACAACACTTATCATTCCCGCAAAGGCAGTGGGTGAGAAGGAAGTCGTTGATGGTAAAGGGAAGGAATTTTTAATACCAGACCACTTCTTGGAAGAAGATGACGATGATGATAAACCTGCCCCTCATTTATTTAGATATGACACAAAAGCACGTAATCTCATGGAGAGATATGGATATAACTTTGCACTCAGAGAGGGTCTTTGTTTTGGTCGAGGTCCGCGAGTTCCACCTCGTATGGCCTATGTACCATAAGAAAAACCCGATAATTATTATAGCTATAGAAGAGGTTTAGGCTATGTCTCCTCGTCTGATGACAAGTGCTACTGGCAAGTCATCGATTAAATAGCTAATAAGGGTAAAGACAGATATTCTTTTGATTCTTTAGCCTGGGACTCCGACGCTAGTCTTGAGGAGATGTTCAAAAGACTGATGTCGAACATGACTACAATTGACCCCGTCACCGTTAACGAAGACGATCAAATACCAACTTGGAAAGACCCTTGGGTTCATCACCTGAATATGCAGTACGGTGATAGGTTCGAACAAAGGGAACCCCCTACCGAGGACCAAGTAATCCAGGTGAATATGGGTGACGAAGATAATTCAAAACCGATATTCATTAGCGACAGTCTCCCACCAAATAAGAAACAAGAGATAATTGCCCTCATTAGAGAGTACATCGATGTTTTTTCTTGGAATCATGAGGATATGCCAGGGCTCGATCCTAATGTGGCAATGCATCACCTCAATATTAAGCCGGATGTCAAACCTGTCAAACAACAGCAAAGTCGGTTTCGTCCACAAATTATGAAGGAATTCGAATCTGAAGTTAAAAAGCTTATCGACTCGGGTTTCATCAAGGAGGAGCAACACCCTGAATGGCTTAGCAATATTATCCCGGTCCTTAAGAAGAACGGAAAAATCAGGATTTGTATCGACTTTAGAGATCTTAACACCACCTGCTCAAAAGATGATTTTCTTCTTCCCATCATAGATGTTATCATTGATAATACATGTGAGTTTGAGAGAATGTCCTTCATGGATGGATTTTCTGGTTATAATCAGATAATGATGCATCCAGATGACGAAAATCATACTGCGTTCAGAACACCCCTTGGGGTTTTCTGCTACACAGTTATGTCCTTAGACTTGAAGAACGCAGGTCCCACATATCAAAGAGCCATGTCAAAGATTTTCTAGGAGCATCTCCGGAAGACCGTTGAATGCTATGTGGACGATCTAGTTGTGAAGAGCCGTGACAAGAATGATCACATTAAAGACTTGAAGACAATGTTCGACCTAATGCGGACTCATTAATTAAAGATGAATCCTACAAAATCTTTCCTCGGAATGTCTAGCGGTAAATTCCTAGGATTCGTCATAACCACCAAGGGTATCCACATTGACCCCGATAAGGTGAAGGCAATTAATGAATTACAACCCCCGAGAAACCTTAAGGAACTCAGAGGATTACAAGAACGGTTGGCTTATATACGTCGATTCATCTCAAACCTTTCGGGGAAATGTCAACCATTCTCTAGGCTCACAAAGAAGGGTGTACCATTTGTATAGGATGACGTCTATCAAAAAGCATTGGAGAATATTAAAGAATATCTCTCGAAACCCCCTGTGCTCGTTGCACCAAAATCGGGCAAACCGGTCTTGATTTATGTCAAGACGACGAGCCACTCGTTAAGTGCATTACTTGCACAAGATGATGATAACGGTCACGAATAGGCTGTATATTACCTAAGTTGAACCATTGTGGGTGATGAATCCCGGTATCCAATGATTAAGAGAGAGTGTCTCGCCTTGGTGTTCGCAATTCAAAAGATGTGGCATTACTTGGTTGGACAGACTATTTACGTCATTTCCAATGTTAACACAATCCGAGTATTCATGACGCAGCCAGCTTTCATGAATTGGCAGTTAACAAAATAGGCCCTGCTTCTGTCCCAGTACGATCTGCACTTTAAATAATAGAAATCAGTCAAAGGACATGCTATTTGTGATCTTCTGGCAGCTAACCTAACTACGGATACCGCTAAAGTATATGACGATCTGCCAGATGAAACCCACGAAGCCAATGTAACTTCTCATCAACAGGTGTGGCGTTTGTACTTCCACGGTGCTTCTCGGGCAACTAATATAGCAAGTGCTCCTGGATGTTCTAAGATCTCCTCCGGAGTCGGAGTTGTCTTAGTTTCCCCCGGAAAACATGTGATGCCTCGAGCCTACTCACTGACCGAGCCGTGCTCAAATAATATAGCCGAGTATAACGCGCAGCTTATTAGACTCAGCTTTGCTAAAGAGCTGAGGGTTGAGTACCTTGAAGTTTTCGGTGACTCTCAACTGGTAGTTAAACAAGTTCAGGGAGAGTATGAGGTCAGAAATCAAGATCTGATACCATACCATAAAGTGGCCGTTGAGATGGCAGAATCGTTTGAAGGATTCTTCATTGAGTACAATCCACGTTTACAAAACGCATACGCAGATATGCTGGCAGCATTAGCCCTGTCCCTGGCATAGCCTCCCAAAACGGAATAGTTTGTTATGGTGAGAACTCACCAGCTCTTCGTACCAATCTACGATGTAGACGACAGAGAAGAGGATATTAAGGAAGTGCATTCAACCCAAGTTGAGTTCGAGTCCCGAGATTGGCGTGTCCCTATCATCGATTATGTCTTACATGGAATTTTACCAGAAGACGTGAAGGAAATGGACTTAATCCGACAGAGAGCATCGAGATTCTACTATAACTCAAAGAGTCGAACGCTATATCGTCGGGGGTACGATGATTTACTATTACATTGCCTATCCACTAAAGAGGCGGAAGAAGTCCTTAGGGAAACGCACGAAGGAGTTTGTGGTGCACACCAACCCGGTCCTAAACTTTATGACCGTATCAGAAGGATGGGATATTTCTGGCCCGCCATGATCAAAGACGCAGTCGCTTATGCCCGAAAGTGTCACACGTGTCAAGTGCACACGAATTATATGCACCAACCCTCGGAGCATCTACATCCTTCGGCTACAGCATGGCCTTTTAAGACCTGGGGAATGGACGTTGTTGGTCTTATTTTCCCCCCGTTGGTCAAAGGCGACCGATTCATCCTGACAATTACCGATTACTTCTCTAAATAGGCCGAAGCGATTCCGTTCAGAGAAGTTAAGACAAGCAACATTGTGGCATTCATCAAACACTATATTATCTACCGGTATAGTGTCCTAAGGGGAATCATACATGACAATGGTCCTTAGTTTGTCAGTTATGTCTTCATCAAATTTTGTGAGAAGTTCAAAATTTAAGACATCTCGTCGACAGCTTACAATCCCACAGCAAACGGGTTAGCTGAAGCCTTTAACAAGACTATCATAAAACTTTTGTCGAAACTCATGAAGACTAATAAACAAGATTGGGACGATAAACTCGGTAAAGCTCTATAGGCCTATCGTACCACAGTTTGCACGCCTACTGGAGCAACCATGTATTCTCTAGTGTATGGGTGTGAAGCAGTTCTTCCATTGGAGATCCAAATTCCATCTCTTCGGATCACTCTTGCAACGGAGATGACGACCGAAGAACAATATCAGAAACATCTTAAAGAACTAGAGATGCTTGATGAAAAGCGCTTAGAAGCCCAATAGCACATTGAATTCTATCAATCCAGAATTTCCCGAGCTTTTGACAAAAAGGTTCGACAATAGAGTTTTAGAGAAGGGGACTTGGTCTTAGCTGTCCGACGACCAATGATCCTCAATTCCAAGAAGAAATGTAAGTTTGAACCCAAATGGGAAGGAGCATTTATGGTAGAGATAGTCTATTCGAATGGCGCATATCGCCTTATTACTAAAGAAGGCGCCTGGCTTATGATGTCGATAAACAGGAAATTCTTAAAAAAATACTACCCTTAGTACATTTAATATAACCCATGTATTGGGAAGTTCCTGAAAGAATACTACGTGTAGTATTCTTAGGGATAACCCAGTTACTACAAAAGTGATAATAAGAAATCCACACTTGGACTCTGAATGTTTTCAAAGTTGGAACGTATCTTATTGTTAATATTGAATTCACCAACCCTCATGAATATTTTTGCTGAGATGAGATTCGCACTTTGATGAGTCAATCTTTCCTTACAAAACCCTCACTGGCGTTTGATAATCTTCCACCACAAAATCCCTCACTGCTCAAATTATTTAACTGTATGTCCACTCAAAATTTTTATCCGCTAATTTTTAGCAATTTTCAAACTGGACATGTTAAGTCCTGATCACTTAACATCAAAGTCTTCTATCGAGCGGCTAGTACAAATCGGCATTTTCACTACTATCTATATTACACTCCCCCTGCTTTCTTGGTCAAACCTATAAAAGTTAAGGTCAAAGCCAAAATCCCCTCTCAATTCCTTCCGTGAACGAGAGATCCACTTTCAATTTGAGTAATCAAACCTATAAAAGTTAGGATTGCCGTCAACCCCACTTGGTCAAACCTGCAGATAGTTAGGACCAAGATCGGATTACCCCTTTCGATAAATGAGAGACTTCCACCTTTTCGATTTCAGCCAAACCTATAAAAGTTAGGACCGAAATTGGAATTCCACCTCAATAAATGAGGGATTCTTTTCTTGGATTAATCAATCAATCCTATAAAAGTTAGTGTTTCTTGAATCTTTCTAATTCTCGGAGTGGAGATCCCACTCCTAGTTTTACCTTTTCAGATTCTGGGGGTGGAGATCCCACCTCGAGTTTCATCTACAACTGGAGATAGAATATAAAATTCTTCCTCTTCAGTTTTGGGAGATAGAATATAAAATTATTCCTCTCCTGTTTTGAGTTCGTCTTTACCATAAACAAGACCTGGGGACAGGATATAAAATTCTTCCTCTCTAGTATTAGTTTGTCTTTATCCTAAGAAAAGACACAATTCTTAATTTCAAATCCGTATACTTCAAGCACGGGGGATTTTATCTCGATCCCTAATTAGAGATAAGCCTACGTCTAACAAACGTTGTCGGTTTAGTCTTTTACCGATTGAAAAGACACCAGAATACAAGTCTGAGGACCTTTATCCTGAATCCTAAGTAAGGATGAGTCAACGCCTAACACGCGTTGTCGGGTAGTCTATTCCTGTGACAAAGACAAAGTCTATGTATTCAAAATTATAGCACCAAGTCTAAGAGAATTAGCTCTTTTAGCACAATGTCACATGTGAAACGGGTTTTAATAATTCACATGCTAGCCCGATTAAAACGATAATCTGTAAAGGCACATCAAATCCGTTGATAGCTAAGGGTTTGCCAAAAATCCTATGAGAACCCCGTAAGGGGTGAGTAAGTCTATGTATTCGAAAATCATAGTGCTAAGTCTAAAAGAATTCATACTTTTAGCACAATGTCACATGTAGAACGGATTTGAACAATCTGCATGCTAGCCCGATTCAAACGGTAATTAGTAAAGGCAAGCCAAATCCGTTAATGGCTGAGGGTTTGCCAAAAAACCCTATAAGTATTGTAGTTATTTATCCTAGATTGGATAATGATCATAATAAAGAGAAGAGTGAGCTAAGTAAAAGATTTTGTTTCATTAATAAAGTCAAAATGAAGAAATTATCGCTCTGAGTACAATCCGCGACTGAGGATCCAATGTTCCAGCATAGAAAGATCTTTGACAAAACTCCGCTCGAGTTTAGCCTGCAACTCAGCTCGAATGGAATCTTCAGATGTATCCAGTGTCTTCGCGGTTGTGCTGCTCAACTTAGCCAACTTCTATTCTACAGGCTCCAGCTTCTCCAATGTCTATCTTTGAGAGTCTTCAACATTGGCTAAGTCGTCCTCAAGAATAGCGTGAGATTCTTCGGCATAACAGAGCTCTCCTGTGACTGAAGATCATATCCAATGGATACTCTGGAGTCATGCCACTGCTTCAACTCAGACTCCAACTGAGTATCAACAAAAGAGGAAACACCTCTAGTCTTCCATTCCCCTAACTCTTAGGATTCGCGCTCCAGTATGGCAAGATCCGCAACAAGGGAATTAGCTAGCTCGAGGTACCCCTCCTCTCTAATCATCATCATATGGCGGTCAAGTGATCGTCTGTATTAATCAAAACGGAATCCATGATGAACGATCCTCTTGACCATCTTACCCAAGAAGGTAAGGAAACTCTCAAGATCTATCCGGAACATGTCTGTGCCCGGATCAGTATCAAATAATAAAGTCATAATGCGCTCATATGGAGACGGTAAAAGCCCTACAAATAATCATATGGAGAGGTAAGAAACCCTAGAATATTGTTGGGAAATTCAGAGCGAATTATGAGCTTACCAGTGCCAATAGAGGTTCCTTCAGTTTGATGTCCTGTACCAGGCTCCACTAATCTAGTCTTGGCAGGCTCTGGAATGATAGCAGACGGGACTGTCGATGGTATATCGACTCCTCTAGGAGATTCTGCAATGCCCGTTGGGTTTGGGGAAGAGACACCACCTTCAAGCAAACTAGTGATGCTAGGAATCGTAGCCATATCAGTCGTGACGGCTGGTCCTATGATTACAATTCTTTGTTAGTCAAATAGAGATTTCGACAAAAGACAAGACTGATAATCGAGGTGATTATATGTATACCTGCAGATCCACCACCCTCAGGTAAACTAGGGATGCTAGAAATCATAGTCGTATCAGTCCTAGTGGCTAGTCCTATGATTAGAATTCCATATCAGTCAAATAGAGATTTTGACAAATAAAGAGAATTACAATGTCAGAGATTAGATGCATACCTACAGATGAACCACGCTCAACGGATGGTCCTGCAGCCTCTTTAGCAGCCTGCTCTGCCAACATATCAACGAGCAACCTAGTGTCGGATCCCGAGAAACTCGGTGCTGAAACGTACATGTGCTCACTAAATCCCCCAAGATCCATGCCACAAAAAGTCTCATCCTCGATCGGTCTCTCCAGTGTAGTATCTGCATGATAATTTAAGTGTTCATGATAGAGAAGTGCAGACTCACTTGTGGTAATGGCAGGAGGCTCATCTACCCCGATATTCATACCCGCATTCTTCAATTTGTCTAAAAGAGAATGAAGCGCGGAAGTGATTAAAGGGGAACAAATTCTTGTAGGCATATAAAATTGCCTATAGGTCCCTTAACACAGCTCGACACGGTGATTCAACAAATCAACGAACGTTCGAGTGGCGAGGCGAAGAGGTCAATGAATTGCACGTGAGCAATGGAACGTATTCGCGTGAGGAACCAATCCAACGGTTCGGGAAATCAACGAGTCGTCCAACCATAAAACGGATTCGAACTCAAACATCAAGGTGGATTTACTGCCAAATAAAGACCCGGACTATCAAATCAAAGTCCGGACAAATCAAATACAGAACCAAAAGACGGGAAATGACGGAAAACACCCCAAGGGGGCTCGGCAAAAACCGAACCACCTCGGGGTGGCTCGGCCCAGTGCCGAGCCACCCTAAGGTGGCCGACCAGATCTGTGCCAAATGCACAGATCTGGTTGCCTATAAATAGGCCAGGTGATTCATCATTTGAGAGGACTTTTTGGAGAGCCAAAACTCTGCCGGATTGAGACCTCGTGCTTGAGTTTTTGAAGGCTTGAAGACTTGGACATTCGGATCTGATTCTTGGCGAGCACCCGCATCACAAAAGGCAGGAGTTCGAGAGGATCGAGATCTCAGATCTACGTTGCTACACTCCGGATCAAAGCTTGGTCTTTGATCCCGAGGTTTGAGCGGTTGTTTCCTTGGTGAAACAATCCCTCCGGCTATTATTTCCTTGGTGAAATAATACCCGTAATATTGCGTAGATCTGCTTGGATCCAGATCATGCGGTGGTCAACGGATTAACCATCGGCGCAGGCAAATAACCCACAAAGCGAGTGACCGGATAACAGGAGCTCGTGATTTGTTCGACAAAAGAGAAAAGTTGTAATTTTTATTTCTTTTTTGTTTGATTTTTATTGTAACCGGATCTTATAAAAAGACCGGATCTTTGTAACTCAAAAAGTTGTTATTGAAGAGTGTAATGGAATCGTCAATGAAGAAAGCATCAATTTTTCCCGCGAACAATCTGGCGACCACAGTGGGAGCCACCGATCTCGCTGCCAAGATCGGAGCGTCGCAGCCACGGATCTCGATCCCGGTCGTGGAGGAGGTCGAGTATGAGTTCGACCAGTAGAAGTACGAGGAGTACGTGTCCTCGTCTGGATCAACCTCCCCCCGTAAGTCCAAGAAGTCCCAGAAGTTCTCCTCCAGGAGAAAAGTCCGTTGGTGCGAAGAAGTTGAAGCCGCCAACGAAAACCTCACCCTGATCGACGGCGAAGTTGCGTCGGGTGAAGTCCCACCGGCCTCTAAGCAGGTCAAATCCGCCGTTGAAGGCGTGGTGACTCTCTCTAAGAGAGCTCGCCAGAGGCAGCGTCAACACCTTGCGAAACAATTCGCAAAGGCCATGGAGTCTGTTGATGGGGTCCGCTACAACGCGGATCTGAAGAGCAAACGAGGCAAACAGCCTCAACAACAAATGAAGGGTGGTTCCTCCAAGCCATCGATGATGGAGTGGGTCCGTGTCAAACGGAACCGTTCGACGCTGGAGGAGCGTATCCGCAAACGCCGCGCATTATCAACGCAAGCACGGGCCAAAGCTGAAGAAGCCTGTCGGAAGCTACAGAAAGAGGTGGTCAAGAAGCCGCCATCAACTCGTAGAGTTTGGAAGCCGAAGTCTGAAGCGCCGGTTCAGACCAAGAAACAACAACTGCAGCCTCCGAAAGCTCAAACTCCGGTAAATCAACCCAAATCGCCGGTGATTTCCGCAACTGTTCCGGGAGATCCCACAAGACCATCCCAGAAGAGGAAGTCGGTTTTGGAGCGCCTCGGTCCTCTTCCCAAAGAACGAGGCAAAGCTCCAGTCCAAGAACGGTTGGGGCCAATGAAGAAGTACCAAACGATTCAACATGCTGGGGGTCGTCACAACCCTCAACATTTTGAGAAGATCGTAGCATCCAAGCGCACAACTTTGCGCATAGAAGTGCAAGAGCCCGCTGAAGATTCACACCCACAAAGGTGCGTTTCGAGGCGCGTGACTCTGGAAAGCCCAAAGAAGGCAATTCATCCTCAGAAGGAAACGTTGTCATCTGGTGACGATGACGTTATACCTGGGAAATCGTGCCAACACACGATAGGTTACCCCAACTTTCAAACGGACGAGCTATACTATCGTGCTGGGGGTACGAGTAAATCTAGAAAGAGAAGCCCTCCAAGGCTCGAAACTCAGTGTCCTTGTTCAAAGCTCATTCGGGCGGTACTGTCTGAGTGCAACTGTGTCAAGGCAGCCCCCGAGAGAGTTTCGGTGTTCAAAAGACTCAGCATTGAAACGCCAAAGCCAAGGTCTAGGCGTTTCTGAAGAAAAAGAACGATGGTCGAAGACGGTGAACATTCAAGGGTCACCGCTAACATGACCAGCATAGGAACATCGGCTCAGGATAACCCCGAGGCGATTCCAGAAATACCCCGACGTGTAACTCGTCTTCAGTCCGGAGCTATCATTCGTGCAACGTATGGTAGGGTTCGAACAAGAGTACCCTCGGGAGATGAAGAATCAGATGCCGGCTCAGCAGTTGCATCTGACAATACCGTGTCCAGCGAAGGACAGCCCCGCGAGTCGTTCATGATAAGCGCGGAGCAAGTGGCCAAGATGCTCGAAGAAGCCATGGCCAAACAACAAGAAAGCTTTAGGTTTGAAATGCAGATGGCCATGCAGAACATGAGAGAGATGCATGACCAACAGATCCAAACATTGAGGAACCAACAAGGCGGACCAAGTCGTCATAAACAGAACAACCTGGAAGATGAAGACACAAATGAAACTCGTAATGCTAATAGCCCTCCCATCAACGCAGGGGGTGGTAACGAGAATGCTAGCGAAGACACGGGTGAAAGCCTGAAGATTAAAAATCTCGAGAGCAAAATCAATACATTGATTTCCGCTCAAAAGACGAAAAAGACAGGCATTCCTTGTCCATACCCAAGAGAGTGGGAATCAATCCCATATCCGGCGAAGTTCAGTCTAATTAACTTCACGCCGTTTAATGGGATGGGTTCACCTACTCAGCATTTGATTTACTTCAAATCGCACTTGGGAGTCATCTCCGGTAATGAGCCTCTGATGGTGCGGTCATTCGTTGGCACTCTTCGCGGAGCCGCCTTCGATTGGTATCGCCGCCTCAAGCCAGGAAGTATAAACAGCTGGGACGACATGGAGACTAAGTTTCTCTCAAATTTCTTCGATGACGACACCAAGATCTCTATCAGATCGTTGCTCGATGAGAAGCAGAAAGACGGGGAGTTAGTCGACACCTTCGTCAAAAGGTTCCGGAACAAGGCGATGAATTGCCGGGATCCGATCACTGAGGAATTCATCCTCCAGACCTGCCACAACAACCTTTCGCTGGATGTGTTGGAAGCAATGGGCACAGTACCATCCAAGACATGGAAGGATTTGAAGGTCCGAGGGGAGCAAGCTGAGCGATTCCTCAGGAGAAAGAAGGCGGAGAGAGGCCAACCGGCAACAAATCCTCCGAAACAGAACTTCAACCCAAAAGGGAAAGGTAAAGCTCATGCTAATGTCGTTGATGCTAACCAAACTTTTCAATTGCAACCTCAACAACAGCAACAGCAGCAGCAACGAGCACCACAACAATCCCAGCCGCATTGGCAGCAACGGTCTCAGAAGCAAAAATCTTCAGAGCCGAGGTTTCCTAAAGTGTACTCCTTCAAAGATGACGAGGTGCCCGCCATCTTCAAGTATTTGTTGGAGAATAACAAAATCCAGCTGCCAGCGATCATGGATCAAGAGGGAGCTAGCAAAGTGACGGATCCGAAGTACTGCGCGTACCATAGAGCGGTCCACCACCCAACGAAGTCTTGCTACCACCTCAAGGACAAGATCCAGGCGTTAATCGACGTAGGGGTCATAACTCCAAAACCGGCCAAGAATGTGGGAGCAAACGCGGTGTCAATCAGTTTTGGATCGGTGCCTACAACTTGGTTCGAGCCAAAGCGCGTCACCAAAGTCGGGATGAAGACGGTGAATGATGACCTGCACGGACAGCGCCAAAAAGGACTCATCCCACACACAGCCCTAAATGGTAAAATTCTCTGGGTGCACCCCGACCTGATTGAGGATGAACAATGGGCCGGATCGTCATCTAAGAAGAAATCAAAAGGGAAAGGAAAGTCTTGCTTCAGAGTCTCTGCTATCCCAGGAGAAGATGACGAAAGAATCCTGACATTTCCGCTCTCCGAAGAAGAACAGGAAGTCTTCGCCACCAGAAGTGGGAACCAGTACCACTTCAACTATCCACCGTCCAATGATCAGTTAGCTGAGCAGGGGGTGACAAAACAGGGACCGGCCAAAACCCTCACAGAGCTGGGAGTGATTACGGTTCCTAAACCGGTTGAGGAGGCTCGACGACAGTCGACAGATAAACAAAAAGAAAAGAGGCCCGAGGAGGTTCAAAATCCGAAGCAGTCTCGTTTTAGTCGTCCGATTGGAAAGGATAAACCGGAGAGTTCGAAAACTCCGCGCGTCTTCGACATCATGGCTCAGTTAGCTAATATTCCGGCGTGGATAACGCTATATGAGTTGCTACGGCTGTCTAAGGAGACTAGAGAAGCCTTGCAAGAGGCCTTGGCCGATTCAGAAGCGTTCCTCACTCGGATCAAGCCGGCGCCTGAAGAATTAGAACTGATAGCTCAACAGTGCAATGTGGCAGCTAAGAACATTCCCTGCATCACCTTCACCAAAGAGGACATGCAGACAAAGAATTCAAACCATGATCGGCCCCTGTACTTCGTCGGGTACATTGGCTCTAGCGAAGTCAACCGAATCCAAGTGGATCCGGGTTCCGCTGTGAGTATTATGCCACTTCGCCTAATGCATAGCCTTGGCATTCCAGTCAGCAAGTTGGCGTCTATAGGCACGGTCATTTACGGATTCAATACCAGCGGGTCAAGACCTTTGGGGAAGATCCGAATAAAGTGCCAAATGGGCGATCTGAAGACGGAAGTCACGTGTTACGTGATTGATGCTGAGACATCCTATAACTTACTACTGGGTCGGCCTTGGATCCATAGTAACGTTATAGTTCCCTCCACCCTACATCAGTGTTTGAAATATGTCGACACTGATGGAATGGTCAGGACGGTGGTCGCGGATAAGCAACCATTCAAAGGGTATGAGAATTATTTTACTGATTCTCTCCTTTATGGTAATGAATCCGATACGGAACCATCGGTCCAAGGTATGGATAGCGAAGAAGAAGCTGATTCCGAAGCCGGATTTGATTACAATGGAGGTTTTGTTTTAAATGATATTGTACCCTTTGTAATCAATCTTGACGATGAACAATCGTTAGATGGCAGTTGTAACTGGCAACTTGCCAACATTGAAATAAAAGAGGATTTAGAGTACTCCTTGTCTCTCGATGATGTGGTGAAAGAATTGTATGATAACCCTGATTTATATATGTCGCTCCGATCATCCTACGTGGCAAAGAAAAGCCCCTAGCATTCTTTCGGGACAACCCTGATTATCCCTTGCAGAATAGGAGGCGAAAAAGAAGTGGTTTACGGTAAAGGAGAAAATCTTCCGTTGCCGGATCATTTCCTAAGAGAAGATGAGGATGAAGACAAATCTGGTCTACATTTATCCAAGTACAGTCCGGAAGCGCGTAAGCTCATGGAAAAACAAGGATATGATTTCACACTCGGAGAAGGGTTATACTTCGATCGAGGTTCCCGTGTCCCAGTCAAAGCGGCATATGTACCAAAAGGGAAACCAGATAATTATTATCGTCACAAAAGAGGCTTAGGCTATGTTTCATCGTCTGATGACGAATGTGGTTGGCAAATTATCGATCAAATTGCTAACAAAGCTCAAGATAGGTACTTGCCAGATTCTTCAGCTGAGGATTCCGACACAAGTTTGGGAGAAATGCTCAAGACCTTAATGTCGAACATGACTACGGCTGATCCATCTACGTTGGAGGATGACGATCAAATGCCAACGTGGGAGGACCCATGGGTTCATCACCTAAACATGCAATATGGTGATAGGTTCGAACAGAGAGAACCACCCACCGAAGACGAAGTAGTCCAAATTAATATGGGCGATGAGGCCAATCCAAAGCCCATATTCATCAGCGGAAGTCTTCCCCCAGACGAGAAGGAGGAATTAATTGCCCTTATCAGGGAATATATCGACGTCTTCGCTTGGAACTATGAAGACATGCCAGGGCTCGACCCCAATGTGGCAATGCACCGCCTCGACATCAAGCCGGATGCCAAACCTGTCAAACAACAGCAAAGACGGTTTCGTCCGTAGATTATGGAGGCCATTGAGGCGGAGGTCAAGAAGTTGATCGACTCAGGATTCATCCGAGAGGAACAACATCCGGACTGGCTAGCCAATATCGTTCCCATCATGAAGAAAAATGGTAAAATCAGGATTTGCATCGACTTCAGGAACCTGAATGAAGCATGTCCAAAAGACGATTTCCCTCTCCCAATCACGGATGTCATTATCGACAATACATGCGGATTCGAGAGAATGTCCTTCCTGGACGGCTTTTCGGGGTATAATCAAATTAAGATGCACCCGGATGACGAGAAACATACAGCATTCAGAACGCCCCTCGGTGTCTTCTGCTACACGGTGATGCCTTTCGGTCTGAAGAACGCAGGCGCCACATACCAACGAGCGATGACCAAGATTTTCCAGAAGCACCTCAGGAAAACGGTCGAATGCTACGTTGATGATCTGGTGGTAAAAAGCCGCAACAAAGAAGATCACATCAAGGACTTGAGAACGATGTTTGATCTCATGCGGAGTCATCAATTGAAGATGAACCCCACAAAATCCTTTCTCGGAATGTCCAGCGGAAAATTCCTTGGATTCGTCGTCACCACTAAGGGTATACACATCGACCCAGACAAGGTAAAAGCAATACATGTGTAGGCGTATAAAATTGCCTATAGGTCCCTTAGCATAGCTCGACATGGTGATTCAACGAAACAACGAACCATCGAGTGACAAGGCAACGAGATCAACAAATTGCACACGAGCAACAGAATTCGCGTGCGGAATCAATCTAACGGTTCGGGAAGTCAACGAGTCGTCCAACCGTAAAACGGATTCGAACTCAAACACCAAGGCGGATTTACTGCCAAATCAAGACCATACAACCGAATCAAAGTCCAGATCAGCAACGAAACAAATCACGGATAAACCAACCGAACGACGGACACCACGGCAACACCCGGGGGGACTCGGCTAAAACCGAGCCACCCCAAGGTGGCTCGGCCCAAGCCGAGCCACCCTGAGGTGGCTCGGCCCAGAACTGTGCATGGGCACAGTTCTGGGTGCCTATAAATAGGCCTTCAGATTCATCATTTGGGGAGACTTTTGGAGGACTTTTGGAGAGCCGAAACTCTGTCGAATTGAGAACTTGTGCTTGAGTTTTTCGAAGGCTTGAAGATTTGGATGTTTGGATCTGGTTCTTGGCGAGCACCCGCATCATAAAAGGCAGGAGTTCGAGGGAACCGAATCTTCAGATCTACGTCGCTATACTCCGGATCAAAGTTTGATCTTTGATCCCGAGATTCGAGCAGTTGTTTCCTTGGTGAAACAATCCCTCCGGCTATTATTTCCTTGGTGAAATATTACCCGTTATACTACGTAGATCTGTTTGGATCGAGTTCACACGGTAGTCCATGGCAAATAACCCCGGCGCAGGCAAACAACCCACAAAGTGAGTGACCGGATAACAGGAGCTCGTGATTTGTTCGGTAAACAAGGATAAAAGTTGTAATCTTTCTTTTCTTTCATTTTGATTTTCGTTGTAACCGGATCTTATAAAAAGACCGGATCTTTGTAACGCAAAAAGTTGTTAACTGAGATAACAATGGAATCAATGAAGAAAGACACGATTTTTCCCGCGAACAATCTGGCGATCACAGTGGGAGCCACCGATCTCACTGTTGAGATCGGAGCATCACAGCCGCGGATCTCGATCCCGGTCGTGGAGGAGGTCGAGTTTGAGTTCGACCAGCAGAAGTACAAGGAGTACGTGTCCTCATCCGGATCTACCTCCCCCCGTAAGTCCAAAAAGTCCCAGAAGTTCTCCTCCAGGAGAAAAGTCCGTTGGTGCGAAGAAGTTGAAGCCACCAACGACGACCTCACCCCGATCGACGCCGAAGTTGTGTCGGGTGAAGCTCTACCGGCCTCCAAGCAGGTCAAATCCGCCGATGAAGGCGTGGTGACTCTCTCTAAGAGAGCTCGCCAGAGGCAGCGTCAACACCTCACGAAGCAATTCGCCATGGCCATGGAGTCCGTTGACGGGGTCCGCTACAATGCGGATCTGAAGAGCAAACGAGGCAAACAGCCTCAACAACAAATGAATGGTGGTTCCTCCAAACCATCAAACATGGAGTGGGTCCGTGTCAAACAGAACCGTTCGACGCTGGAGGAGCGTATCCGCAAACGCCGTGCATTATCGGCGTAAGCACGGGTCAAAGCTGAAGAAGCCCGTCGAAAGCTACAGAAGGAGGTGGTCAAGAAGCCGCCCTCAACTCGTAGGGTTTGGAGGCCAAAGTCTGAAGCGACGGTTCATACCAAGAAGCAACCACCGCAGCCTCCAAAGAGTTAACCTCCGGCGAATCAACCCAAATCGTCGGTGATTTCCGCAATTGTTCCGGGAGATCCCGCAGGACCTTCCCAGAAGAGGAAATCAGTTTTGGAGCGCCTCGGTCCACTTCCCAGGGAACGAGGCAAAGCGCCAGTCCAGGAACGCTTGGGGCTAATGAAGAAGTCCCAAACAACTCAACATGCTGGGGGGTCGCCGCAACCCTCAACACTTGGAGAAAATCATGGCACCCAAGCGCACAACTTTGCGCATCGAGGTGCAGGAGCCCGCTGAAGATTCACGCCCACAAAGGCGTGTTTCGAGGCGCATGACTCGTGAAAGCCCAAAGAAGGCAATTCTACCTCAGAAGGAAACGTTGTCGTCTGATGACGAGGACGTTATACCTGGGAGATCGCGCCAACACACGATAGGTTGCTCCGACCTTCAAACGGACGAGTTGTACTATCGTAAATCCAGAAAGAGGAGCCCTCGAAGGCTCGAAACTCAATGTCCCTGTTCGAAGCTCATTCGGGTGGTACTGTCCGAATGCAACTGCGTCAAGACAGTCCCCGAGAGAGTTTCGGTATTCGAAAGACTCAGCACTAGAACACCAAAACCAAGGCATAGGCATTTCCAACGAAGAAGAACGATGGATGGAGACGGTGAACATTCAAGAGTCACCGCCAACATGACCAACAGAGGAACATCGGCTCAGGATGACCCCGAGGCGATTCCGGAAATACCCCGACGAGTAACTCGTCTACAATCCGGGGCTATCATTCGCGCGACGTATGGTAGGGTTCGGACAAGAGTACCTTTGGGAGACGAAGAATCAGATGCCGGCTCAGCAGTTGCGTCTGACAATACTGTGTCCAGTGAAGGACAGCCCCGCGAGTCATTCATGATAAGCGCGGAGCAAGTGGCCAAAATGCTCGAGGATGCCATGACCAAGCAACAAGAAAGCTTCAGGTTCGAAATGCAAATGGCCATGCAGAACATGAGAGAGATGCATGACCAACAGATCCAAGCATTGAGGAACCAACAAGGCGGACCAAGTCGTCATAACCAGAACAACCTGGAAGATGAGGACACAGGTACAAATGAAGCTCGCAATACCAATAACCCTCCCATCAATGCAGGGGGTGGTAACGAGAATGCTAGCGAAGACACGGGTGAAAACCTAAAAATTAAAAATCTCGAGAGCAAAATCAATACATTGATTTCCGCTCAAGAGACGAAAAAGACGGGCATTCCCTGTCCATACCCAAGAGAGTGGGAATCGATCCCATATCCGGCGAAGTTCAGTTTAATTAACTTCACGCCGTTTAATGGGATGGGTTCACCCACTCAGCATTTGACTTACTTCAAATCGTACTTGGGAGTCATCTCTGGTAATGAGCCCCTGATGGTGCGGTCATTCGTTGGCACTCTTCGCGGAGCCGCCTTCGATTGGTATCGTCGCCTCAAGCTAGGAAGCATAAACAGCTGGGATGACATGGAGACTAAGTTTCTCTCAAATTTCTTCGACGACGACACTAAGATCTCTATCAGATCGTTGCTTGATGAGAAGCAGAAAGACGGGGAGTTAGTCGACACCTTCGTCAAGAGGTTCCGGAACAAAGCAATGAATTGCCGAGACCCGATCACTGAGGAATTCATCCTCCAGACTTGCCACAACAACCTTTCGCTGGATGTGTTGGAAGCAATGGGCACAGCACCATCCAAGACCTGGAAGGATTTGAAGGCTCGAGGAGAGCAAGCTGAGCGATTCCTCAGGAGAAAGAAGGCGGAGAGAGGCCAACCGGCAACAAATCCTCCGAAGCAGAACTTCAACCAAAAAGGGAAAGGTAAAGCTCATGCTAATGCCGTTGATGCTAACCAAACTTTTCAGTTACAACCTCAGCAACAGCAGTAGCAACGAGCGCCACAACAATCGCAGCCACATTGGCAGCAACGGCCTCAGAAGCAAAAGTCTTCAGAGCCGAGATTTCCCAAAGTCTACTCCTTCAAGGATGATGAAGTTCCCGGCATCTTCAAGTACCTGTTGGAGAACAACAAAATCCAGCTGCCGGCAATCGTAGATCATGAAGGAGCCACTAAGGTGACGGACTCGAAATACTGCGCGTACCACAGAGCGGTCCACCACCCAACGAAGTCTTGCTACCACCTCAAGGACAAGATCCAGGCGTTAATCGATGTAGGGGTCATAATTCCGAAACCAGCCAAGAATGTGGGAGCAAACGCGGTGTCAATCAGTTTTGGATCAGTGCCTACAACTTGGTTCGAGCCAAAGCACGTCACCAAAGTCGGGATGAAGACGGTGAATGATGACCCGTATGGACAGCGCCAAAAAGGACTCATCCCAACACAGCCCCAAACGGTGAAATTCTCTGGGTGCACCCCGACCTGATTGAGGATGAACAATGGGCCGGATCGTCATCCAAGAAGAAATCAAAAGGGAAAGGCAAGTCTTGCTTCGGAGTCTCTGCTATCCCAGGAGAAGATGACGAAAGAATCCTTACTTTCCCGCTCTCCGAAGAAGAACAGGAAGTCTTCGCTACCAGAAGTGGGAACCAGTACCACTTCAACTATCCGCCGCCCAATGATCAGTTAGCCGAGCAGGGGGTGACAAAACGGGGACCAGCCAAGACTCTCACAGAGCTGGGGGTGATTACAGTTCCTAAACCGGTTGAGGAGGCTCGACGACAACCGGCAGATAAACAAAAAGAAAAGAGGCCCGAGGAGGTTCAAAATCCGAAGCAGTCTCGTTTCAGTCGTCCGATTGGAAAGGATAAACCGGAGAGTTCGAAAACTCCGCGCGTCTTCGACATCATGGCTCAACTTGCTAACATTCCAGCACGGATAACATTGTATGAGCAGCTACGACTGTCGAAGGAGACTAGAGAAGCCTTGCAAGAAGCCTTGGCCGATTCAGAGGCATTCCTCACTCGGGTCAAACCAGCGTCTGAGGAATTGGAACTCCTAGCTCAACAGTGCAATGTGGCAGCTAAGAATATTCCCTGCATCACCTTCACCAAAGAGGACATGCAGACGAAGAATTCAAACCATGACCGGCCCCTGTACTTCGTCGGGTACATTGGCTCCAGCGAAGTCAACCGAATCCAAGTGGATCCGGGTTTCGCTGTGAGTATTATGCCACTTCGTCTAATGCATAACCTTGGCATTCCCGTCAGCAAATTGGCAGCCACAGGCACGATCATTTACGAATTCAACACCAGCGGGTCAAGGCCTTTGGGAAAGATCCGGGTAAAGTGCCAAATGGGCGATTTGAAAACGGAAGTCACGTGCTACGTGATTGATGCTGAGACATCCTATAACTTACTATTGGGTCTGCCTTGGATTCATAGTAATGTTATAGTTCCATCCACTCTACATCAGTGTTTAAAATATGTCGACACTGATGGAAGGGTTAGGACGGTGGTCGCGGATAAGCAACCATTCAAAGGGTATGAGAATTACTTCACAGATTCTCTCCTTTATGGTAATGAATCCGATACGGAACCATCGGTCCAAGGCACGGACAGCGGAGAAGAAGCTGATTCCGAGGCCGGATTCGATTACAATGGTGGTTTTGTTTTAAATGACATTGTACCCTTTGTAATCAATCTTGACGATGAACAATCGTCAGATGGCGGTTGTAATTGGCAACTTGCCGATATTGGAATAAATCATGATTTAGAGTACTCCTTGTCTCTTGATGATGCGATAAAGGGATTATACGATAATCCTGATTTATGTATGCCGCTCCGATCGTCTTATGTAACGAAGAAACGTCTCCAACATTCTTTCGGAACAACCCGGATTATACCTGCCAAAATAGGGGGACAAAAAGAAGTGATTTACGGTAAGGGGGAAAATCTTCCATTGCCAGATTATTTCCTAAGAGAAGATGAGGATGATGACAAATCTGGTCTGCACTTATCTAAGTATAGTCCGGAAGCGCGCATGCTCATGGAAAAACAACGGTACGACTTCACACTCGGAGAAGGTTTATACTTCGATCGAGGCCCCCGTATCCCAGTCAAAGCGGCATATGTACCAAAAGGAAAACCGGATGACTATTATCGTCACAAGAGAGGCTTAGGCTACGTCTCATCAAATTGCTAACAAAGCTAAAGATGGATACTTGTCAGATTCCTTAGGATGAGACTCCGATGCGAGTTTGGGGGAAGTATTCAAAACCCTAATGTCGAACATGACGACGGCTGATCCATCTACGATGGAGGACGATGATCAAATGCTAACGTAGGAGGATCCATGGGTTCATCACCTAAACATGCAGTATGGTGATAGGTTCGAGCAGAGAGAACCACCCACCGAAGACGAAGTAGTCCAAATTAATATGGGTGATGAGGCCAATCCAAAGCCCATATTCATCAGCGGAAGTCTTCCCCCAGACGAGAAGGAGGAATTAATTGCCCTTATCAGGGAATATATCGACGTCTTCGCTTGGAACTATGAAGACATGCCAGGGCTCGACCCCAATGTGGCAATGCACCGCCTCGACATCAAGCCGGATGCCAAACCTGTCAAACAATAGCAAAGACGGTTTCGTCCGCAGATTATGGAAGCCATCGAAGCAGAGATTAAGAAGTTGATCGACTCAGGATTTATCCGAGAGGAACAGCATCCAGACTGGTTAGCTAACATCGTTCCTGTTATGAAGAAGAATGGCAAAATCAGGATTTGCATCGACTTCAGGAATCTGAATGAAGCATGTCCAAAAGACGATTTTCCCCTCCCGATCACGGATGTCATTATCGACAATACATGCAGATTTGAGAGAATGTCCTTCATGGACGGCTTTTCGGGGTATAATCAAATTAAGATGCACCCGGATGACGAGAAACATACGGCATTCAGAACGCCCCTCGGTGTCTTCTGCTACACGGTGATGCCCTTCGGTCTGAAGAACGCAGGCGCCACATACCAACGAGCGATGACTAAGATTTTCCAGAAACATCTCAGGAAAACGGTTGAATGCTACGTTGATGATTTGGTGGTAAAAAGCCGCAACAAAGAAGATCACATCAAGGACTTGAAAACGATGTTTGACCTCATGCGGAGTCATCAATTGAAGATGAATCCCACAAAATCCTTCCTCGGAATGTCCAGCGGGAAATTCTTTGGATTTGTCGTCACCACTAAGGGTATACACATAGACCCAAACAAGGTAAAGGCAATACATGAATTGCAACCCCTGAGGAATCTAAGAGAGATCAGAGGATTGCAAGGGCGTTTAGCTTACATCCGGAGGTTCATCTCAAATCTATCTGGGAAGTGCCGACCATTTTCTAAGCTAAACAAGAAGGGCGTGTCATTCATTTGGGACGATGATTGCCAAAAAGCATTCGAAGATATTAAGGAATATCTGATGAATCCCCCTGTTCTTGTTGCACCAAAATCAGGTAAACCGTTCTTGATTTATATCAAGGCGATGAACCATTCGATAAGTGCTTTATTAGCACAAGACGATGATAACGGTCACGAGTAGGCAGTCTATTATCTAAGTCGGACTTTGATAGGCGCAGAGTCTCGATATCCGATGATTGAGAAAGAATGTCTTGCGTTGGTATTCGCAGTACAGAAGATGAGACATTACTTGGTTGGCCAAACGATTTATGTCATTGCTAACGTTAATCCGGTACAGGTATTCATGACTCAACCGGGTTCGATGAATTGGCGGTTAGCAAAGTGGGCCCTTCTCTTGTCCCAGTAAGATTTGCACTTTAAGCAGCAGAAGTCGGTCAAAGGACAAGCGATTTGTGATCTTTTGGCGGCAAGTCCAACAACAGATACAGTTGAGGTATACGATGACTTGCCAGACGAAACCCACGAGGTTAATACCACATCACACCAACAAGTATGGCAATTATACTTTGATGGTGCTTCGAGAGCAGTTAATAAAGCAATAGCCCCTGGATGTTCAAGAGTCTCCTCCGGAGTTGGAGTCGTCTTAGTTTCCCCGGGAAAGCATGTTATGCCTCGAGCTTATTCACTGACGAATCCATGTTCCAATAACGTAGCCGAATACAACGCGCTCCTCATTGGACTCAGTTTCGCCAAAGAGCTGCGGGTCGAATATCTCGAAGCTTTTGGAGATTCTCAATTGATAGTCAACCAAGTTCGTGGAGAATATGAAGTCAGGAACCCAGATCTGATTCCATACCACCAAGAGGCCGTCAGAATAGCGGATTCTTTTGAAGGATTTTATATTGAATATATCCCTCGTCTCCAGAACGCTTATGCGGATGCACTGGCAGCACTAGCAGTATTACTCGCGCAACCGCCCGAAGCTGAACTGCTAGTCACAGTAAGATCATACCAACTCTGCATACCCATATACGATATGGATATCGAAGAGGAGGATGATAGAAACGTAAACACCAAAGAGGTGAACTCAACCCAAATCGGGCCTGAGTCCCGAGATTGGCGCTTTCCCATTATTGATTACGTTCAATATGACATTTTGCCGGAGGATGTAAAGGAAAAAGAATCTATTCGCCGAAGAGCACCACGGTTCTTTTACAATACCGAGACACGTATGTTATATCGCCGGGGGTATGATGATTTGCTTCTCCGATGCCTTTCGAACGAAGAAGCAAAAGAAGTTCTTAAGGAAGCACACGAAGGAGAATGCGGTGCACACCAGCCTGGTCCCAAGCTGTATGATCGAATCAGAAGAATGGGATATTTCTGGCCGACAATGGTTCGTGACGTGATCGAGTACGCCCGAGAATGTCACGCTTGTCAAGTGCATGCAAATTATATGCACCAACCACCGGAGCGGTTACACACGTCAACCACGTCCTGGCCATTCGAGACATGGGATATGGATATTGTCGGTCCTATCTTTCCTCCTTCAGTCAAAGGTGATCGATTTATTCTCGCTATCACCGACTACTTTTCAAAGTGGGCTGAAGCCATTCCGCTTAAAGAAGTGAAGACGAACAATGTCATCAACTTCATCAAGCATCATGTCATATACCGACACGGCGTGCCGAGGTGGATCATTCATGACAACGGTCCGTAATTCATAAGCAACGCTTTCATCAGTTTCTGTGACAAATTCAAGATTCAAGATGTTTCATCAACGGCCTATTATCCTGCTAATGGATTAGCTGAGGCTTTTAACAAGACGATCATCAAGATCTTGTCAAAACTCGTGAAAGCCAATAAGCAAGATTGGGACGATAAACTCGGCGAAGCACTCTGAGCTTATCGCACCACCATACGCACACCCACGGGAGCCACCCCATATTCGTTGGTGAACGGATGTGAAGCTGTACTTCCATTAGAGATTCAAATCCCCTCCCTTCGGATCGCTCTCGCAACGGAGATGACGACCGAAGAGCAACATCAGAAACGTCTCGAAGAACTCGAGAGGCTGGACGAAAGGCGCTTGGAAGCTCAACAACACATTGAGTTCTACCAAGCAAGAATATCCAGGGCTTTTGACAAAAGAGTCCGCCAAAGAAGTTTCAAGGAAGGAGATCTGGTCCTCGCCGCTCGTCGACCAATAATCCTCACCTCTAAGAAGAAAGGTAAATTCGAACCCAAGTGGGAAGGACCATTTGTAATAGATACAGTCTATTCAAACGGCGCTTACCGTCTAATTTCTTTAGAGGGCGTCAGGCAATTAATGCCAATAAATGGGAAGTTCCTGAAAAAGTACTATCCCTAGTACATTCAGAATAACTCATTTATTGGGAAGTTCCTTGAAGAATATTACACTTAATATTCTAGAGGATAACCCAAATTCATTTTCACCACCAAAATCCCTCACTGATCAAGTCCACTTGACAGTGAGTCCACCAAAAATGTTCTTCTGGCCCTCTTGATTCTTTCCATGAACAAGAGGTCCACTTTCAGTTCGGAGTCCCCTTTCGATAAACGAAAGAACTCCCTTTCTTTTCTCTTTGGTTAAACCTTCTCATGGTCATGACTGAAGTTGAAATTTTACTTCGATAAACGAAGGACTCATCTTTCGATCCGATAACCAATCCTATAAAAGGTAAGTTTATCTAGGTCTTCCAGATTCTCAGAGTGGAGATCCCACTTCTAGTTTTCTTTCTTGCACTAGAAATAGGATATAAAATTCTTCCTTTCCAGAATTAAGGAATAGAATATAAAATTCTTCCTTCCTTGTTCGGGAAACAGAATATAAAATTCTTCCTTTCCCACACCAACTCTTTTTCCAAAATTTAGGATTCATCCTAGGAAGTTTATCCCGAATCCTAAGCAGGGATAAGTCTGCGCCTAACACGTGCTGTCGGTTTAGTCTTTTTCCGCAGAAAAAGACACCAGAGTTCGATTCTGGGGTATTTTATCCTGAAACCTAAGTAAGGATAAGTCTGCGCTTAACACGCGCTGCCGGTCAGTTCTTAACCGTCAAAAAGAACACCCGTCCACATATTCAACATTGTGGCAGGTTGTTATTAATAACACCAAAATCCATGCCTTACACGCATGGGGAATTTCATCCTGAATCCTAAGAAAGGATATGTCGATGCCTAACACGTGTCGCCGGTTTGGTCTTTATCCGTAGAAAAAGATACCAGAGCCTGATTCTGGGGACCTTGATCCCGAAGCCTAAGTAGGGATAAGCCAACGTCTAATTCACATTGCTGGGTAGCTTATTCCCATAACAATGGCGAAGTCTAGATATTCGAAGTTGTAGCACGAAGTTTAAGGGAGTTCATTCCTTTAGCGCAACGTCACATGCGGAACGGATTAAAACAATCCGCATGTAAGCCCGACTCAAACGGTAATCGGTAAGAGCACGTCAAATCCGTTGAAGGCTGAGGATTTGCCAAAAATCCTGAGTCAACGTCTCATACACGTTGCTATTTAGTCTTTTCACAGGAGAAAGACGAAGTCTACGTATTCAATGTCGTAGCACTAAAAGAGTTAACTCTTTTAGCTTAACGTCACGTGCGGAACGGATTTAGACAATCCGCATGCTAGCCCGACTCAAACGGTAGTCGGTAAAGGCTAATCAAATCCGTTGAAGGCTGGGGGTTAGCCAAAAATCTTAAAGCTAACACCTAACACATGTTGCCGGGTAGCCTATTCCCGTGACAATGACGAAGTCTATGTATTCGACATCATAGCACGAAGTCTCAGAGAATTCAATCTCTGAGCGCAACGTTACATGTGAACGGATTTAAACAATCCGCATGCTAGCCCGACTCAAACGGTAGTCGGTAAAGGCTCATCAAACCCGTTGATGGCTGAGGGTTTGCCAAAAATCCTATAAGTATTATGGTCAATCATTTCAAACGGAATGACGAATCATAATAAAAATAAAGACGAAAACCAGTTTCACTAAGAGAACAAAAGTCAAAGTACACAGCAAACCAAATCATACATCAAGCCCGTGACCAAAAATCTGTTGACTGATCTTAGACAGCTTCTCATCATAAGCTTGCCTAAGTTCAGCTCTAATGGACTCCTCGGTGGCAGTCGAAGTCTTCGCAGCAGTCTCCTCTGTCTCGACCAGCTTTTGCTTCAGGGACTTCAACTCATTAGACAAAGCCGTGCAGGTTTGCTGATCCTGTACCTTCGTCATCTGAAGAATACCCAAAGTCTCCTCTTCCTCACGGAGTTCTCTTCTGAGCCGGTCTATCTTGGTCTCACAAGAGGTAATGGAAAGGCCGAGCTCGGCAAGTGAAGATAATCTGGTAGCAAGGCCGGTCTCAACTCGATCTACTCGGTCTCGCTGCATCTGAATCTCAAGCTCAGCAAGAATCTGAGTCTCGCGTAGTGACTGTAAACGGGTATCCAGCTCAGCAGCAATAAATGAGGAGGCGCCTGCATCTCGGAGCTCACGAAACATCTGAAGCTCATGCTCTAGGCAATCGAGGTCATCAACTATAGCCTGTGCCAAATCGGGATATCCAGCTTCCCTTATCAAATTAACTTTAGAATCAAGGTAAGGCTTGAATTGGCGAAGGGAGGGTCCACCGTGGAAGAGCTTGCCAATCATAGCATTCATGAAGGAGAAGAAGGAGCGAAGCTCTATGCAGAGAATGATCTTCTCAGGATCGTCGTCTGATAACAACTCTTTCACAAGGACATAGAGCCGAGAAGAAGACCCTACACAAAGAAGGGAAATCCGTCAGAAAAAGACCTTGAGGAAGAAGAAATAACATTCTCAGTTGCTTAATTCATACCCTCTTGAGTCACTGGGGGTAGTGGAGGTGTAACGGCTGCAGGTGCATCAATTGGTGTAGTCGGTCTCACAGCTGGCTCAACAAGATCATCCTCGACAAAAGCTCCTGTCAAATACAAGACGGAATTCGCAGAGACATTACATTATAGCTGCATTAGTCAAAATTGGCTAGTCCTATAATCAACTTAGAAGGAGGCACATACCTTCAAAGGAACCGTCCTCGGGATCTTTAGCGAATGTGGACTCAGAAAATATATCTTCAGGCAACTGTCCATCAAACTGAGGAGAGCTATACATGAAGTGGAGTATAGGAGTGTCCACGATCAAGCCTTCCTCGTCAAAATCATCAATCGAGAAGTCTGACGCAAGAGAATATAAGTACTAAAGAATAATGAAGAGACTAAAACCAATAAAAAGGAGTTACCTTTTACAGGTGCATTGGCCTCTTTATTTCCAAAATCTTCGTTCGCCTCCTGCAAGTTATCTGAAGGAGCAAGAAGTACAGAGACAATTAGAGGATGCATAAACTCCTTTGTGTACCATCTAAAAGATGTATTGTCGATGGTAGATGTACCTGGATCCGCGGAATCAGGTCCTACATTGACATCCTCCCCAATGTCAACAACTCCTGTAGACCTTTCTACCTGGGGCAGGGGGTCAGATTCACCAAGAGATATAGGAACGGGATCGGGACTCATCTCGCTCTCTCCACGTTCTCCTATATAGAGATGGAAAAGCATGAGTCAATGTTATGAATAACCGAGAGAATGGTTTACAGGGTAGATGTTACCTCCGGCACTAGCAGGATCATCACCAGCCAAGTCCATATCAGAGGTTCGGGAAGCCGCACGCGGCTTGCGGGCTAATCTCTTCCGCCTGGCAGCGGGGACAATAGTCGAAGGTCTCGCCTGGGGAGAAGGACGGTACTCTTCTTCCTGGTCACCAATGGTCCCTGAAACATCAAACCATTATCAGCTTTAATAACTCTGGAAAGCAGAAGAAAAAGATGAATGACTAACCTCGCTCGGAAAAGTCATCGTAATCTCCAGGATCTCCACCTGAGGCCTCGTCTGCAGAATGGAATGTCCTTTGTCCCTTTTCATCAATCCGACGAGTCTTATTCCGTGTCCTCTGTGACCGGGTGTTCTCCTGTATCCTACAGGCATCAATCTGAGAAGCTTCCTCGGCCTCTAGCTCCGCAATCGGCTTCACAGGAATAGTCTTGCTGGCCGCTAACAACCACTTGCAGCTCAAGAAAGTGAGGTTCAACTGCCGATCAGCACTCGGGAGACTGAACTTGGCACCAGTACAGCCAGTCACGGTCCACAACCAAGCACGGAGACCATCCAGCAGACCGCCGTGGGCCCGAGGCTGCTGACGAGGGTTCCCGACATAAATCTGATCATAGCCAAACTGGCGAGCGAATCGGCAGGGTAGATATGGCTCTATGAAGCACTGATCCCTCACCCGAAAAGTCAGATAACCTGGCCTAATGTTCTCTAGCCAGTTGAAGCAGCCGATGTCTAAGTGAGTGCGATACTCCCTTGGCCTCTCTTCGTCTATCAAACAATCGCCGTATCGGCCGGAGAACTGCGGGAAGCAAGCGGAAAATGTCCAACACTTGTGAACCTACAGCTGCTGTCTAATCTCAGAAAATCCGCGCCCTTCCCACTTGCCACTCTCAAGCAACTGTAGCAGGGGAACAGAGTGGTCTGTGGCGCTCGGTACCTACATCATATCCGAACGGTTAAGGACGAACCAGGCCATCAAGTAAGTGTACGGGAGCTCCGTCTTAATGGTGGGAATCTGACCCGGCAAATCACTTTCCTTCCGTGTAAAGGCACCAGAAAGCTGTCGAAGTCCTCGATGAATGTCAGCTACTATTATCAGAAGAAGTGAAAGTTCTTTCTTGTAGGCGAGCTGGACTGCTGGGTAGAGCACCTCCAAGGGCAAGGCGTCGCCAGACTGATAGGGAACCACACACTTCTTTAGCCAAATAGCAAGATAACCGGCAAGAAGATTCATCGGTCGAATCGGTGCGGTCGCATGCCATAAGAAGGATCTGAACCTGGTACCTGCAGGAAAACAACCCTCAATAATGCTAGTTGTATAAGAATGGGCGTCAATCTTCTTCAACAGACTGTTCACCCCTGAGGGAGTAAGTGGGGCCAACTCACAAATAGCCTCGCCAGAATTGATCTCCAGATTCTTGAACAAATAATTCGCAAACTGCTTCAGACTCACAGATGCCTTGGTCCTCTTCGCTAGAGGCTCAGACTGCGCCAAAGCAATGTGATAATGATAAGTGAGATCCCATAGAGTCTCATAGCGATCGGGCATACGATCCTTCAACTGGTCCAATTCATGGTTAGAGGGAAAGTACTCCTGGTATAGCATCTGTCCCATGGGCAAGCCAGAAATCCTGTGCATCTCGTGAAGAGCCAAACCCAACTCCCCCTGCCGGGTCAGAAAAGTGTTTGAGTCTGGATTATATAGCTCGAACAAAGCACAGAAATGCCCCGCACTGACAGGCAAGCCATACATGGTGGCACGAACGGCTGCATACAAACCACAAGCGTGCAACTCCTCGCCCCATCGGCTCAAGACGTACGTTGTCATACGGGTCCACCAAAACTTGTCCAAAGAATGGACCCAACCATAAAACCTGTGACGCGTCGCAGGCATCTCCCATCCTAGAGCAGCGAGGCGATTCCTCAAAGTAGAAGCGGTGGCAAAGAACTCGTTACGGGGTGGTGCATCCAGCCCCAATACCCTAGGGTGCAATCCGGTGACATGACTCTTGCTCGAGCCAAGAAAAGCCTGATGAGTGATGTAGCCGCAATGGACGCTCTCATGCTCCTCCGTCAAGCGCCACGACATCTCCCGTGCCACAGCCTGACGCCTGAGCTCGGTCAACGAACGATGCCGAGGAATCTTCGGCAAATATATGAAGCCACTGCCAGTCTTATGAAGCCACTGCTCGGCCTCAATGAACACGGCATCCGGATCTTCAACAGAGTCGCCAAATAAAAAATCGCTCTTCCGAAGAGGCTGAATAGAACTAGCATCCTTCACGAAAGGTGCATCGGTGATTGTTCGCGGGAAATTTTGTGCCTTTCTTCATTGATTCCATTGTACACTTTCGTAATAGTTTATCGATTACAGAAATCCGGTCTTTTTATAAGATCCGGTTACAATGAAAAATCAAAATGAAATGAAAAAGATTACAATTTGTTTCCTTTTATGTCGAACGAATCGCGAGCTCCTGTTTTGCGGTCACTCGCTTTGTGTGGGTTCTTTGCCTGCGCCGGGGTTATTTGCCGTGGACCACCGCGTGATCTCGATCCGGTCGGATCTACACGATATGACGGGTATTATCTCACGAAGGAAATAATAGCCGGGTGGGGTACTAAT
>BQKN01065036.1:151544-171943 GCA_022839385.1 Asparagus kiusianus
AGTCTACGTATTCAATGTCGTAGCACTAAAAGAGTTAACTCTTTTAGCTTAACGTCACGTGCGGAACGGATTTAGACAATCCGCATGCTAGCCCGACTCAAACGGTAGTCGGTAAAGGCTAATCAAATCCGTTGAAGGCTGGGGGTTAGCCAAAAATCCTAAAGCCAACACCTAACACGTATCGTCGGGTAGCCTATTCCCGTAACAATGGCGAAGACTATGTATTCGACATCATAGCACAAAGTCTCAGAGAATTCAATCTCTGAGCGCAACGTTACATGCGAACGGATTTAAACAATCTGCATGCTAGCCCGACTCAAATGGTAGTCGGTAAAGGCTCATCAAACCCGTTGATGGCTGAGGATTTGCCAAAAATCCTATAAGTATTATGGTCAATCATTTCAAACGGAATGACGAATCATAATAAAAATAAAGACGAAAACCAGTTTCACTAAGAGAACAAAAGTCAAAGTACTCAGCAAACAAAATCATACATCAAGCCCGTGGCCAAAAATCTGCTGACTGATCCTAGACAGCTTCTCATCATAAGCTTGCCTAAGCTTAGCTCTGAGGGACTCCTCGTCGGTGGCCGAGGTCTTCGCAGCAATCTCCTCTGTCTCGGCTAGCTTCTGCTCTAAGGATCTCAACTCATTAGATAAAGCAGTGTGGGTTTGCTGATCCTGTGCTTTCGTCATCTGAAGAATATCCATGGTCTCCTCCTTTTCACGGAGTGTTCTTCTCAGCTGGTCTATCTCGGTCGCACAAGAGGTAATAGAAAGATCGAGCTCGGCAAGCGAAGATGATCTAGTAGCAAGGCTGGTCTTAACTCGATCTAATCAGCCCCGCTACATCTGAATCTCGAGCTCGGCAAGAATCCGAGTCTCGTGTGATGACTGTAGGCGAGTGTCCAGCTCGGCAGCAATAAATGAGGAAGCGCCTACATCTCGGAGCTCACGAAACATCTGAAGCTCATACTCTAGGCAATCGAGGTCGTCAACTATAGCCTGTGCCAAATCTGGATATCCTGCTTCCCTTATCAAATTGACTTTGGAATCAAGAAAAGGCTTGAATTGGTGAAGGAAGAGTCCACCGTGGAAGAGCTTGCCAATCATAGCATTCATGAAGGAGAAGAAGGAGCGAAGTTCTATGCAGAGAATGATCTTCTCAGGATCATCGTCTGATAGCAACTCTTTCACAAGGACATGGAGCCGAGAAGTAAGCCCTACACAAAGAAGGAGAAATCCGTCAGAAAAAGACCTTGAGGAAGAAGAAGTAATATTCTCAGTAGTTTAATTCATACCCTCTTGAGTCACTGGGGGTAGTGGAGATGCAACGGCTGCGGGTGTATCGACTGGTGTAGTTGGTCTCAAAGCTGGCTCAATAGGATCATTCTCAATAAAAGCTCCTGTCAAATTCAAAACAAGATTCGTAGAGGCATCACATTATAGCTGCATTAGTCAAAATTGGCTAGTCCTATAATCAACTTAAAAGGAGGCACATACCTTCAAAGGAACCATCCTCGGGATTTTCAGCAAATGTGGACTCAGAAAACATATCTCCAGGTAGCTGGTCATCAATCTGAGGAGAGCTATACATGAAATGCAGCATAGGAGTGTCCGCAAATAGGCCTTCCTCATCAAAATCATCAATCGAGAAGTCTGACACAAGAAAATATAAGTACCAAAGAAGAATGAAGAGACTACAACCAACAGAAATGAGTTACCTTTCACGGGTGCATTAGCCTCTTTATTTCCAGAATCCTCGTTCGCCTCCTGCAAGTTATCTGAAGGAGCAAGAAGTACAGAGACAATTAGAGGATGCACAAATTCCTTTGTGTGCCATCTAAAAGATACATTGTCAATAGTAGATGTACCTGGATTCGCGGGATCAGGTCCTACATTGATATCCTCCCCAAAGTCAGCAACTCCTGTAGGCCTTTCTGCCTGGGACAATGGGTCAGACTCACCAGGAGATACAGGAATGGGATCGGGACTCATCTCGCTCTCTCCACGCTCTCCTATATAGAGATGAGAAAGGCATGAGTCAATGTTCAGAATAGTCAAGAGGATGGTTTACAGGGTAGATGTTACCTCCCTCGCTAGCAGGATCATCACCAGCCAAGTCCATATCAGAGGCTCGGGAAGCTGCACGCGGCTTACGGGCTAATCTCTTCCTCCTAACAGCAGGGACAATAATCGAAGGTCTCGCTCGAGGAGGAGGACGGAACTCTTCTTCCTGGTCACCAATGGTCCCTGAAACATCAAACCATTGTTAGCTTTAATAATTCTGGAAAGCAGAAGAAAAAGATGAATGGTTAAACTCGTTCGGAAAAATCCTCGTAATCTTTAGGATCTCCGCCTGAAGCCTCGTCCGCAGAATGGAAGGTCCTCTTTCCCTCTTCATTAATCCGACGAGTCTTGTTCTGTGTCCTCTGCGACCGAGCGTTTTCCTGTATCCTACGGGAATCAACCTGAGAAGCTTCCTCGGCCTCTAACTCTGCAATCGGCTTCACAGGAATAGTCTTGTTGGCTGCTAACAACCACTTACAGCTCAAGAAAGTGAGGTTCAACTGCCGATCAGCACTCGGGAGACTGAACTTGGCACTAGTACAGCCAGTCACGGTCCACAACCAAGCACGGAGACCATCCACCAAACCGCCGTGGGCCCGAAGCTGCTGACGGGGATTCCCGACGTAAAGCTGATCATAGCCAAACTGGCGAGCGAATCGACAGGGTAGATATGGCTCTATGAAACACTGATCCCTCACCCGAAAAGTCAAATAACCTGGCCTAATGTTCACTAGCCAGTTAAAGCACCCGATGTCCAAGTGAGTTCGATACTCTCTCGGCCTCTCCTCATCTATCAAACAATCGCCGTATCGGTCGGAAAACTGCGGAAAGCAAGTGGAAAATGTCCAACACTTGTGGACCTGCAGCTGTTGTCTGATGTCAGAAAATCCGTACCCTTCCCACTTGCCATTCTCAAGCAACTGTAGTAGGGGAACGGAGTGGTCTGTGGCGTTCGGTACCGACATCATATCGGAACGGTGAAGGACGAACCAAGCCATCAAGTAAGTATATGGGAGCTCCATCTTAATGGTGGGAATCTGACCCGGCAAATCACTTTCCTTCCGTGTAAAGGCACCAGAAAGCTGTTGAAGTCCTCAATGAATGTTGGCCACCATTACCAGAAGAAGTGAAAGTTCTTTCTTATAGGCGAGCTGAACTGCTGGATAGAGCACTTCCAAGGGCAAGGCGTCGCCAGACTGATATGGAACCACGCACTTTTTCAACCAAATAGCGAGATAACCGGCAAGAAGAGTCATCGGTCGAATCGGTGCAGTTGCATGCCATAAGAATGATTTGAACTTGGTCCCTGCAGAAAAGCCACCCTCAGGACTGCTAGTGGTATAAGAACGAGCGCCAATCTTCTTCAGTAGACTGTTCACCCCTGAGGGAGTAAGTGGGGCTAACTCACAAATAGCCTCGCCAGAATTATTCTCCAGATTCTTGAACAGATAATTGGCAAATTGCTTCAGACTCACACATACCTTAGTCCTCTTTGCTAAAGGCTCAGACTATGCCAAAGCAATATGATAATGACAAGTGAGGTCCCATAGAGTCTCATAACGGTCGGGCATACGATCCTTCAGTTGATTCAATTCATGATTAGAGGGAAAGTACTCCTGGTATAGCATCTGTCCCATGGGCAAGCCAGAAATCCTGTGCATCTCGTGAAGAGCCAAGCCCAACTCCCCTTGCCGGGTTAGAAAAGTGTTCGAATCTGGATTATATAGCTCGAACAAAGCACAGAAATGCCTCGCGCTGACAGGCAAGCCATACATGGTGGCACGAACGGCTGCATATAAACCACAGGCATGCAACTCCTCACCCCATCGGCTCAAGACGTACGTCGTCATGCGAGTCCACCAAAACTTGTCCAAAGAATGGACCCATCCATAAAATCTGTGACGCGTCGCAGGCATCTCCCGTCCTAGAACAGCGAGGCGATTCCTCAAGGTAGAAGCGGTGGCAAGGAACTCGTTACGTGGTGGTGCATCCAGCCCCAATACCCCAGGATGCAATCCGGTGACATGACTCCTGTTCGAGCCAGGAAACGCCTGATGAGTGATGTAGCCGCAGTGGACGCTCTCATGCTCCTCCGTCAAGCGCCACGACATCTCCCGTGTCACAGCCTGACACCTGAGCTCAGTCAACGAACGATGCCGAGGAATCTTCGGCAAATATATGAAACCACTGCCAGTCTTATGAAGCCACTGCTCGGCCTCAATAAACACGGCATCCGGGTCTTCGACGGAGTCACCGAATAAGAAATCGCTCTTCCGAAGAGGCTGAATAGAACTGGTGTCCTTCACGAAAGGTGCATCGGTAATCAACTGTCGAAGAGCTCGGTGCCCACCTTCCTTCACTACCTGGGCAACCTCAGTCGACGTGCCCAAAACAAACTGAGGAGTAATTGGAATAGGGGAAAAGTCGTCGGAAGTCGAATAGTACTCGCCGCGACGCCCGTACACTGCGTGAGATGAGAACACTCCGGAAGGATATCCCACTGGAAATAAACAGTTAAACATCTGTTAGTCTCAATTATAAAAGGGAGTTGAACTCATCTTACATATGGGTAAGATAGAGTCATTGCCTTATAAAGGGTGAGACGATTCGGCCACATTGTGCAATCACAAGATAGGGTATATTGACAATATATCCCTGCCTTATAAAGCACAATACAACGTCAAATCGCCCCTTTATTTTGAGATATGGTTTTGACCGAGCAAAACTTATCTTTAAAGCGTCGATCATCACCAAGGAGAATCAAGGCTCTTCCCGATTGCCTCACCAAGGAGAACAACGTGGGGTAAAATGACCAATTTGCAAATTTCCAAGAGAAAAAAGGGCTAATTTGTAAATTTCCAAATATTGCCAAAAATAGCTCACCAGCGTAAGAGGGAGGCGCGCCATCAGCCGACGTAGCAGGGGAACGACCTCTCGAAGCACGCGACATAATGAGCTGCAAAATAAATTGAGATATCAGATCTAGAAAAAAAGATCCCCTTTTTTAGCAATTCTACCCCCCTGAAAGAGAAGCTCGATGCGCCAAATCATAATCCTAACCTCATATGCGACCCTACAAATTCATAAATTGAATTAAGCGTAAAATATGCTAAAATGGTTGAGGATTTACCTGAGGAAGAGCTCGTGGATCCAATAAAAATCAGATCTAGAAAGAGGCTCGGACCACGCGCTCGAGGGACCTGAGAGAAATTCTAAATATGGAAGTTTTGAGGGATTTCTCAGTCAAAGATTCAAAGGAAGACTAGATCTAATGCAACTATGAAGTTTTGATGGAGAAAGGAGGCTCGAGGGAAGAGAAATCCAAAAATAGGGGAGAGAGAGGGGCCGGCCCTGATGAGGAGAAAAAGACCCCTTTTTATAATGTTGAACCAAGTCTAATTGAACCGGACCAGACCAAATTGAACCGGACCAGACCTGGTCTGAACCAGAATTCAAATTGAAGCTGAATCGGGCATCGAAACAACTTCAAATCGACCGAGGGTTCAGTCCTTGGTTTATTCTTGCCTCTTCCACATATTCGGAAGGATCAGAAGAATTTTTGAGCCAAATTGTTACCTTTTTTAGACCGGTTCAGATAATTATCATACCGGTTCAACTCATTCGGGCATGAGAAATACTCCCATAAGGTATACGAGTATAAACTATTCCCTATTTTTGTTGAGAAGTTCCTGGAGAATATTTTTCTAAAAATATTCTTAAGGATAACTCAATAACACAACGCCGGACAACGCGTCGTAAATAAAGACTCAACGTTAACAATCGAGGGTCAATTATATGTTGAACCAACAAGCATGAGCTAAAGATTGGAAAATCAGGAATCGACTTCAAGTTCAAATTCCGACAACGGTCAGACAATAAATGCAACACTGGAACCCTTACAGACGTTCGACAAAGCATCGAATAGCCTGATGGATTGAAGGAATACAGAACAAAAAAAGTCATTCTAAGGTCCCGTTACACCGATTGAGGGTAGGGGCAATCATATCCAAAGCATTCCAGACCCTTCTATAAAAGAACGAGGCTGAAATACTTTGGAGGGGGTATCTGTAGGCGTATAAAATTGCCTATAGGTCCCTTAACATAGCTCAACACGGTGATTTAACAAATCAACGAACGTTCGAGTGGCGAGACGAAGAGGTCAATGAATTGCACGTGAGCAATGGAACGTATTCGTGTGAGGAACCAATCCAACGGTTCGGGAAATCAACGAGTCGTCCAACCATAAAACGGATTCGAACTCAAACATCAAGGTGGATTTACTGCCAAATAAAGACCCGGACTATCAAATCAAAGTTCGGACAAATCAAATACAGAACCGAAAGACGGGAAACGACGGAAAACACCCCAAGGGGGCTCGACAAAAACCGAACCACCTCAGGGTGGCTCGGCCCAATGCCGAGCCACCCTGAGGTGGCCGACCAGATCTGTGCCAAATGCACAGATCTGGTTGCCTATAAATAGGCCAGGTGATTCATCATTTGAGAGGACTTTTTGGAGAGCCGAAACTCTGCCGGATTGAGACCTCGTGCTTGAGTTTTTGAAGGCTTGAAGACTTGGACATTCGGATCTGATTCTTGGCGAGCACCCGTATCACAAAAGGCAGGAGTTCGAGAGGATCGAGATCTCAGATCTACGTTGCTACACTCCGGATCAAAGCTTGGTCTTTGATCCCGAGGTTTGAGCGGTTGTTTCCTTGGTGAAACAATCCCTCCGGCTATTATTTCCTTGGTGAAATAATACCCGTAATATTGCGTAGATCTGCTTGGATCCAGATCGTGCGGTGGTCAACGGATTAACCATCGGCGTAGGCAAACAACCCACAAAGCGAGTGACCGGATAACAGGAGCTCGTGATTTGTTCGACAAAAGAGAAAAGTTGTAATTTTTATTTCTTTTTTGTTTGATTTTCATTGTAACCGGATCTTATAAAAAGACCGGATCTTTGTAACTCAAAAAGTTGTTATTGAAGAGTGCAATGGAATCGTCAATGAAGAAAGCATCAATTTTTCCCGCGAACAATTCTGAATTGCCTAACTCCTTTAACTACCACTTGAATAGTGTATTTACTGATGTTAGATATACCTAGGCATAAAATACTCAGCTCAACAGTGTTATCCTGGTTAGCATCTCTGTTTGCTCCAACATACGTAGGCTCATCACGAATGGCATCACACATTTGCTACACAAAGCTCGAGTTATCCAAATGGCCAGGATCAGAGAATACAGAGTCGTGCGGAAGTTCACCTCCGCCATGACTTCCTGAAACACGGAACATGATTAAGTTCAGGGAATCCAGAAGAGCACTATTTTAAAGTCATGAAAATAATAGAACATTATCTTCCTCTCCACCAGTAGTTATAGTACCTCGTAACTCTGCTTCGTGAGCGCGCTGACCAATATGCGACTTATGAGCGGTCTTCTTCCGTTTTGGGGGACAAACCTCTACAGAACCAACGGGTCGCTCATGCATAGATTTAGTACTCATCTCAACATGTGCAGAAGCCTCGGCGCTGGATCGTGATCTGGAGTAACAGAAAATAAGAGGCTCATGCTCATCAACCATCCTACCTGGAGTGACAAGAGTCATCTTATTAGGATAAGTAAATAAAAGCTTTCGTTCCGGCTTTGGAGGAGCTGGTCGAGATCTAGAGCGTTGAGACCAACGAAGAAACGCCAGATCCATTAATTCCAAAAAGAAAGAGTCTGACAGACCTGTCTCAAATTCTTTCTCTTCAACTCCAACGTTGGTGTTCATATCCCTAAATTCTTCTTCAGAAGTCTCATCCTCATCATCAATAGGAATGAGCTCCTCATCATCCTCCATCTGGTCTTTGCTCGAATGGGAGGGTATGACAAGTTTCTTCTCTCGCTTCTTCGAAAGCCCAGCCTTACGAGCAGCTTTAATGGTAGTCTGAACCAAGTGCTCAGCCTCCAACTCTGAAAGGCTCTTCACATCTAGAAGCTCGTTGGTAGAAAGGAGCCATTTGCAGCTGCGAAAGGTAAGTGACGGCTTGAGTTTGGATGAAGGGAGAGCGAAATAGGCGCCGGTACAACCCGTCATAGTCTAGAGCCATGCTCGGGCATAGTCAATATGACCTCCTTCAATCCTCAAGCCTCGGTTCGGGTTCCCAATATATAGTTGGTCATAACCGAACTGACGAGTGAAACGGCAAGGGAGATAGGGCTCTATGTGACAACGACCCTTCACCCGAAGAACGAGGTATCCCGCGTGAATGTTCACCAGCCAACGGAAGCAACCAACATCAAGGGAGGTCCGATCGGCCCCCGGTTTCTCCTCATTAATCAATACATCATCATAGCGGCCCGAGAAGCAAGGAAAATACTTAAAGAACTCCCAGCTCTTACGAATTTGAAGCTCTCGTTGTACATCAATGAATGTCTTCGCGAACCACTTACTCCTCTCTAACAACTACACAAAAGGAATGGAGGCATCGAAAGTACTAGACGTCAACATCAAATCAGGGCGGTGAAAGACGAGCCACGCCATCAAGTATGTATACAGAAGCTCGACCTTTACAGAAAGAAGCCCGGTCGACGGTTCAGAACCCACATGTGTAAAACCATCGACCAAATACCTAAGCCCGTAATGAATGCCGGCAACCATCACCGGAAGCAGAGAAAGATCCTTCCCGTTAGCTAACTGAACGGTGGGGAGGAGGACCTCGATAGGCAAGGTATCAGAAAACTGATATGGAACGACACACTTCTTCAACCAGAGGGCGAGATAGCCCGCCAGGAGGGTCTCAGGACGAATAGGCTTCCGTGCATGACAAAGGAACGTCCGAAATTTAGTCCTCGCCAGAAAGGAACCCTCAACACTAGCGGTAGTAAATGAACAAGTGTCGGCTCTCTCAATTAAGCTATTAATGGCAGAAGGTGTCAAAGGGGCCAACTCATAAATGGTCTCGCCCGAACTGCTCTCCAAATGCTGAAATAAATAATCAGCAAATTGTTGTCAAGCTGATCTACTTCTTTCTCTTCGCCAGAGGACTCATACACCAGGCATGTATAATAATAACACGTAAGGTCCCAGAGCGTGTCATACATGTCGGAGGAATCTCTCTTCAGCTGTCCCAACTACAAGTTAGAGGGAAAGTACTCTTGATATGGGCAATCTCCCATTAGAAGAATCTCTCTTCAGCTATCCCAACTACAAGTTAGAGGGAAAGTACTCTTGATATGGACAATCTCCCATTAGAAGACCAGAAACATTGTCCATCTCATGGAGAGCTAACCCCAACTCTCCACTGCAAGTCAGAAAAGTGTTACTATCAGGGTTATAATACTCCAACAATGCCAAGAAATGATAGCTGCTGACCGAGAATCTGTACATAGTGGCTCGTATAGGTGCATACAATTCGCTGTGCTTCAGCTCACTCTCCCAAAAGTCCCAAGACGTAACTAGTCATACGAGTCCGCCACTTCTTAGGCGGCGAGGATGACCAACCAAAACATCTGAATTTCTTCGGGGGTAACTTCCTCCTAAGCCTAGCCAGACGATTCCTCACAGTATAGGTGACTACTGACACCTCGTCTGGTGGCGCTGTATCAAGTCCCAATCCCCGATCGAAGGCCGTGAATATGATTATACCCATCAGAACCTAGGTCTATGATGGGAAATAAATCCACGAACTCGGTCATGGTCATCTGTAGGATTCCAGGACATCTGTCGCCGCATAGCCTGTGTCTCCAAATGAGTGAGAGAATGCTGACGAGGAATAGAAGGAATGTATAAAAGGCTCCCACCATCATCATTCAACCAATGTTCATCATCAAGAGTCAACTTAGTCGGATCCTCGGCATGGTCCCCGAATAAATAATCTGGCTTCTCTAAAGCATGGGTAGAAATGGAATCTTCGGTAAAGGCAGCATCGATAATCAGCTGAATGAACGGTGGCCCCCGTCTCGTATCAATCGATGCACCTCCTCAGGACGACTCTCGTTGAACTGAGGGGTCGGACCAATAGCCTACCTGTCAACACTAGTAGTGAATGTCTCCCTGTTGCAACCGAACGTAGCATAAGGTGGAAAGACTTTTGCGGGGAACTCAACTACAGCCAAATAAACATGGAATCGCAAAATTATTCATAAATTATACAAGGGTTGAATTCATCTCACAAGCTAGAAAGATAGAGTCATTCATTGGGTGATTGGCGAGACGATTTCGAGTCCTACATAGGAAGGGCAGTATGCATCATCACGTAAACAACGTGGTAATGTACCCCGACCCACGCGGTGTAATACAACACGAAATCGTCCTAACATGCTGGAAGACGTGAATTGGCCAAGCAAAACACATCGTTTAAAACCTTAATCCCCGTGAAGGAGGACATCGGTTCTTACCGAATAACCCGTGAAGGGGCCAAACGAGGGCATGATAGAACCCGAAATCATTCTGAAACCTCAATCCACACTAAGGAGGACGTCAGTTCTTCCCGAATGACCCGCAAAGGAGTCAAACGAGGATACAGAAAGCATAAAGGCTCACCCCTATAAGAGGAAGCTACGGGAGCCTCCCTCTCACTATGCTGAGAAGATGAACGACTCCTGTGAAATCGTGGTCGGCGTGGAGACATGGCTAACCTGCAACGAAAATCAATGGATCAGGTACAATCATAAATCCAAGAACCCAAAAATTAAAAGGAAAATTATGAACTTTGACTAAAATCCTATAAATAAAATGGGGTTTGATAGTTGAAGTCTAATTAAACCCACGGGCTCTATGTATGCAAACAATGGGTTTAATTTGGTATTTAAAACCATCATGATCAATTTTGGGAATGAAACACCCAAAATACCCCTCATGTTCGAGGTTCAACTTTGACCATGAACACATTTAAAATTTGGTCATGGGTATGTAGCCTGAACTCATGAAATTTCAGCCCCAAAATTTTAGTATTTTTACAAATAAGCCCCTCAACAATTGTTTGGCCCCTTTTGCAAATAAGCTCCTCAGCAATTTGTGGTCTTTTCGCATGAAACACTCCCCAAAGTTTCAGCCAAATGGTCATACAACCCAAGTCCCAAAATTTTAGTCCTTTTTCATAACACCCCCTCAAAGTTTCGGCCAACTTTTGCACAAAAGTCCCCCAAAATTTTGGCTTTTAGATTTGCATAAAAACCCCTCAAATTTCGGCCATATTCAAAACCCACCTTCAAGATTCATTCTTTTTCACAAAACCTAACTCATGAGAGTAAAAAGCTACAATCTTTGCATACAAATTCATTACATACCCTCATTACAAGAATAAAGTTTCAATCTTTCTTGTAAAACCTATGGATTCTTAACCAAGAATGCAAGAAAAAAAAGAGTTCTTGAAGAGAAGCTTACCCAAATCAAGAGCTTGAAAACCCAACTCCAAAAAATCAAGTCTTGAGCTTGAAGATGAGATGAACCCTAGCCTTGAGGGAAGAGGAATTTCGGCCAATAAAGAGATGAAAATCCGAAATTCTTTTAAGGGGTTGAGGGATTTTAAACACAAGAATTTCAATGGGTTAAGAGTTCTTGTTGTTGAACTTGGGACAAGAGTTTGGGTAAGAGGAAGAAGGTGGAGGAGTTTTAGCGGAGAAAGGGGCTTTCATTTGAAATTTTGGGAGAGGGGGAAGTGAGAGTACAACAAATGAACAAAACAAAAAAAAAGACACCAAATAGGGGATGTCTAGGCCCATTGGCCGAGACACTTACCTAGAGGTGTCTCGGCCAGGGCCGAGACACCCACAGGTATCTTGAGCCTAGGCCGGGTCCCCAAGTGCTTTCATGACCTCTATTTCACCCGTTTTCACCGGTTACTAGTTATTCTGATGAAAATCAACACCAATCAACATCGGTCAACGCGTTGTGACGAAAAGTCAACGCGGGCGATCCGAAACCCTAAGGTCAATGCCGGTCAACGCATAATCTTAGGTCAATGCTGGTTAACGCGTTGCGATGAAAGTTAACAACGGGCGATCCGAAACCCTAAGGTCAATGTCGGTCAACGCGTTATGATGAAAAGTTAACGCCTAATGATCTGAAACCCTAAGGTTAACGCCAGTCAACACGTAACCCTAGGTTAATGCCGATCAACACGTTACTATAAAAAGTTAATGCCTGGTGATCTGAAACCCTAAGGTCAACGTCGGTCAACGTGTGACCATTGGTCAATGCCAGTCAACGCGTAATCCTAGGTTAACGTCAGGCAATCAGAAACCCTAAGGTCAACATCAATCAATGCGTAACCCTAGGTCAACGCCGATCAACGCGTTATGATGAAAAGTCAATGCCTAACGATCCGAAACCCTAAGGTCAATGCCGGTCAACACGTAACCCTAGGTCAACACCGGTCAATGCGCTGTGATGAAAGTCAACGTGGGCGATCTGAAACCCTAAGGTCAACACCGGTCAACACGTAACCCTAGGTCAATGCCAGTCAACGCCGGTCAACGCATTGCGATGAAAAGTCAACACCTAGTGAAGCATAACCCTAGGTCAATGCCGGTCAACACGTTGCGATGAAAGTCAATGCCTAGCGATCCGAAACCCTAAGGTTAACGCCGGTCAATACGTAACACTAGGTCAACCATGGTCAACGCGTTACGATGAAAGTCAATGCCGGGTGATTCGAAACAATATCATTCAACGCGTAGCCCTAAGTCAATATATTGTGATAGAGATAGTCAGTTCTAAGTCAACTCGACAACACGAGCCAAAATCAACTCACCAGTTTTTGATTCGAGACTTCGACGACGGCCAGACGATAAACACAGCGCCGGAAGAATTCTAGCTATTCGTTAAAATATTGAATAGACTGGAAATCAAAGGAGTCAAGAATCAAAACTAACTACAGGTCTTTTTACACCGACTGAAGGTTGGACCGATCACATCCAAAGTATTTCAGCCTCCTCTATAAAAGAAACGAGACTGAAACACTTTGGAGAGGGTATCTGTAGGTGTCTAAAAATGCCTATAGGTTCTCGCACGTAGCTCAAGACAAAGAGAAGATGATGAATGTTACTATCCGAGTCACAGAAGCTTATTTGATATCGACAAGCTCATGAAGTAAGTCGACGAACCGTGTGAAGCAACGAAACTTCAGAATAACGAAAACATGAACTGATCAGGAGCTACGCGTCGCTTACAAAAGATGAAGCACTGTATGTGGGAAAATTGCAATGAAAAGAACAAAAGAAAATTGAATTGAATTCTTTTAATTCTCGGTTACAACTTGATTACAAAAGAGAAGAAAACGGGTCTGGTTTTCTCCTTTGTTTAAAACTGGGTTCTTCTCGGTAGCGATGGAGTGCCTCCTTCGATTACTTGCGTCGAATTTGCTCTCCGTTGACGATCCGACCGTCTCTTATCTCGTGGGAACGATGAACTTCTGTAGGAAGTTTTATACGTAACTCTTTAATGAGTTTAAGAACTCTGAACGAGTTAAAACTCTGTAGATAGAGTTGTTAGAACCGAAGATTCGGTTAATGATCAAGCTATATTCTGTTGTTGAAGAATCTTCTCAGATTTGATCTTCTGAGATCGATTTGAAAATCCTATCTCTAAGGATTTTGCTGCGGCTGTTGAATCACCGAACCAGGGTGGTTGAGATCCTCCAGAATTTTCTTCAGCTGCTAACTCTTCCGTTCCAAAAAGCCAGCCCTTAACTCAGTTGAGTTTGTTGAGTTTATGTAGGGAGATAAGAGGTGTAACTGCCCTCTAAATCCGCTCCTACGTGGGCGTGATTTCCTCAGATCGTGGGGAATCAGTTATGAAACCGTTCAACTCATATTTGAATGAGTCAAACGCCCACGTTGGCGTTCAGAACCCAACTTCGTGTCTTAGGATTGAGACGCGAGGTTGGGTGTTAGCTGAACATTGATGAACGCGAGGGTCGCTCGCGTTTTGATTTGTTGCCTGCTTGATGACGCGAGGGTCGGTGTTAGTTGAACCCTTATGAACGCGAGGGTCGCTCACGTTGAGTTGTGACTTGGAAACGCGGGGGTCGCCTGCACTTCCATATTTGTAACGCGGGGATGACTTCCGCGTTTTAGAAGGAGATAGTTGATTTGTAACTTCTTCTGTAAGGCGTTGCAAAGACCGTTGTTCTGTAATCCTCGCTTTAGCTGTTGTGGAGTGTGAAAGTCGTCAAATTGTAACTTTCACTGTAGATTGTGAAGACTGCTGAATAGAGTTTCCATCAGTTGTCGGAAGTGTCGTCGAATTGTAACCCTTCTCGATTTATGTGAAAAATCCTCCATTTGCAGTTTCTTCGCTTATCGACCCGAAAACTATTTGATTATAGCTTCCGTTGTAGGAGCTTAGACGGGAATCAACATCCATAGTGTCTTTTAGACGAATATTTGCCCACAGCTCTCTACCAAGCAACCCACCAACTAAGTCCAACCTTTTATTTCTGAAATCATCCCACTGCTCATCAGCATCTCTAATAGTTGTTATTGGTCATGTTGTTGTCACAACCATCAAGATCAATCATCTCAGAAATGAGGTCGTGTTTGCGGTGATCGTGGAAGTCGTTTGATTGTGACTTCCGTTATCGGGGCTTGCTTTAATCAGCTATCCATTGTGATTTTTAGACAGCCTACAGAACCCCCTCCAAAGTTTTCGAAAGTTCGCGGTTGACTGGGACGAATTTTCGGAATACTTTGGACCCCAAATCTTGTGAATTGATTGCTAATTAAGTTGATCGAGCCAGATGATTTCAATGTTGTTGACTGCAATCTGTTTGTGTTTCTTGATAGACTCACCTGCGGGGTTGCCTATTTCTCCTCGGCTTTGGTCGCCTTGATGATTGCTGCTAGCTCTTATTTATCTGGGGCCGTGTCATAGCCTTGGTAGTTGAAGAGCTGCCATTATAGTAATCCAATGCATAAACAGATTATGCATTTGAGAATTGGAACGCGTGGGTGAGCCCAGCGTTTTGGAATTTCAACCGACCCGAACGCGAGGGTCGGTTCGGGCGGGATTCTGACCTCGAATCCCGTTCGTTATGATTTGACAGCTTGCCCAGCTGTCTATAAATAGACCGCTTTAGGTCAAATCAGAGTCATTCGACTCTTCTTGAAATTCCAACGAAAATCTTCGTTCTCTCCTCCGGCGAAGAACTATTCATCTCCTCCGACGAGATCTCATGGCACCCAAGAAAGACGCTCCTCGTTCTTCTCAATCTGACGCCGCTGTGGCTCGAGAATCGGCACCGTCAGCGCCGGCCGGCGGCGCTGCCGCTCAGGCGAACATGCCGCCTCACCTTCCTTTGATCGGTGGTAAGCATGGCCTTCGTGGTCGTTGAACTTGCTTCGGCAAGTTTTGATCTTTGAATCCAACGAGGAAACTCGTTTCATATAACGCGGGGCTCGACTCCGTCGTTTGATATTTTTGACAAGGGGTTCGACCTCCGCGTCTCAGATTTTTGACGCGAGGGTCGACCTACGCGTCTGAACTTTCTGACGCGAGGTTCGACCTTCGCGTCTGAAGTTTTTGACGCGAGGTTCGACCTTCGCGTCTGCACTTGTTTGATGCGGACGTCGACCTTCGCGTCTGAGCTTGTTTGACACGGACGTCGACCTTCGCGTCTGAGCTTGTTTGACGCGGACGTCGACCTTCGCGTCTGAGTTTTGCTTTTGACTTAACTGATTTCTTCTTCGTTTTGCAGTGCGTCATACCAGCGAACCACTTCTTTTTCGCCACCATTTTGGACATGTAGGTGGCGTGGACATGAACATGACATTCAACTCGCGCCTAGAACTCCCAGTCTTCAAAATTAGGGATAAGAGTCGCGCGGAGTTGGTCACAAAAGCTTCTCCCGAAACTCTTAGGACATTGGTTACGGACGTTAAGTTTGAGCACGTGAACCGTAAGCCAATAGTCAAGCCAGGATATCTTTTCGGGGACTTTGTTGACTTTGACGCCGACACCGCTTATGACGGGAACTATAAGTAGCTGCGGAAAGTTGGAGACCGCAACCTTTTCTTACCAAATATGGAGAGAATGTTCCCCATATCCTACTTCCAATGTGCATCCGTCCCGCGGCATATGGATTGGCCTTTGGTCAAGGATCAAGACGGAGTTGCTCTTAGGACTTTGACTTTCCACGGGGTCCGCTCGGCAGGTTACGGTCGACAAGTGACTGCTTTGCGACCAGGTTTATTTGCTAAGGAGTATCCCCTTGGCGAAGTGGCTAGTCCTGCGAGGACTTTTGTTAGGAGATTTGTGGAGAAGAAAGGGGAGTTTCCCGCGCAAGGATTCAGAACTCCTGGCTGGGTTCATTCTTCGGTGTCAGGGTGGTGGACCCGGATGACCAAGTTCGTTCTGGACGAGTTGGATGCGCCTCTCTCCCAGGCTGGTTTGAAAGTTCCTGTACGTGCCACTAAATTCGGAATGTTCTAGAGCCACTTTCACTTTTTCTCTATACTGGAGAAGTATAATCCTGATACTTGCACTTTCTTCACCCCTGAGGGAGAATTAGGCTTCGCTCTTCATGAGATGCACGAAGTCTCGGGTCTCCTTCTTGGAGATTTGCCATATGAAGAATTTGTTCCGGGATCGGCGGAACTCCAACTTTTAAAGAAGGCCAGCCCCGAAATTTACGACACTTTATGGGAAGTCATGTGTCACTTCCACATCTGTATGCAGCTGACGGGGGCCCGCGGGAGCGGCATTAAACAAGTGTCTTGGGCGGAATATCTATTCCAAAACTTGGGCAATAAGGGAGGCTTAGTGACCCGATTGCCTACAAGCACTTTAGAGGAGGTTCAGGCTAGGATTGACGATGATACCTCCCACTACACAAATGAGGCCAAAGAAGAAGTTTTTCCGGCCTATACGGAATTCGAGAGTTTCCATTACCAAGCTCTACTCCCTATCTCTGATACGGCGCTTTTGGCTGGATATTTGATGCTGTGGCTCAAGCGGTGCGTCGTCCCGACTAGGCCGATCGATGCTCTCGCTATTGAGGTGATCTACCCCGCCGTCCTTCTAGCCCATGGGAGGCCTGTGAGCCTCCTCAGTGCTATGGTGGGTTGTCTACAATTCGGATTGCGGGAGTTGACTTCGGACTTCGTTGACACTACAGAGATGGAGTCCGAGGGTCGCAAGACTTTCAAGACTCCCAATCCTAGGGTGCCAATGCCATATACTTATTTGATGGCTTGGTACGTGCTCCACTGCCCTTCGTTGATGAGTGCAGCCTCTGCCCCAGGAGATTCATTCATCCCATTCGTGCAGAGATTAGAGTCTGCGAAATGGGAAGGGGGATATATGGTTAGGATTCGTCAAATCCTAACGCGAGATACTAACTTCCATATCTATCGATGTTTCCCTGATTTTGAGGGCGGTATCTATGGCGCGGAATACCAGGACGTAGCAGGCCCTAATGGATTCACTCAGCTCAACGGAGGTGTTTTCCATTGGCTTCTCTCCATCAGGCCGGGCTACTTAGTCTTCCGGCAAGGCGTCCACTGCTTTGTCGAGCCCTACCAACCTTATAGGTTTGCTTGGCAATTTGGGTACGACCAAGTGTACGTCGGGAACCCTCGCTCTCAGCTATCAGTTGTGGGCAATCTATATGAAGGAGCCAGGGCTTGGTATTATTCTGTGGCAGGTTGTACCAAGGCTGTTTTTAGGCTTCCCCACAAAACTGCCAACTCCTACACCTCCATAAGCTTCTGTAATTGGTATCACGCAGCGTCTCAGATTCCCATTTACAACATAAATTCATCGTGCCTGAAAGACATTAGGCACATGTATTCTTTAAGGAGGGGGTCAAAGACATCCCGTTTGAGAGGGATTGATGAGTTCTTAGCCGTTGAGAACCAGCCTGCTGGGCAGGAAGAGGAACAAGGAGCTGAGCCTGTTCAAGCGGAAGAGCAACGAGCAGTTAATCTCCCTGTGACTAGAGCAGCTGGGAAGAGAAAACTCTCGGCGGATGAGACCGGCAAATATGACAAACAGATTCGTCGAAAGTTATTGGTTGATCCTCCTCCCGAAGGCCAACAAAAACCCAAGTTGATGGCTGAGGCCATCCGGGCTGCTGTGGATGAAGGACAACAGGAGTCGTCTGTGGCGGGTTTGCCACATAGAACTGGGCTTCGCTCCCAGGGGCCAGCCCTATCTGGCGAAGCTTCTTCTTATCATCCCCCTGAGGACGAGGAGGACGAGTTAATGGCTGCAGATGCAGAATCTGCTCCAGTGATGGACCTCCCTAAGTCTCCAGTCTTGGAGCAGAGGGATATCGAAGAGAATCCATCTCCTTCTCCTTCTGCCTTAATGTCACAAGCCGGTGACTTAATTCCTAGTCCTACAACAGGACTTATGAATAAACCAGCTGTTGGCACAAGTCTTCCTGGATCTTCAGCTACTCAAGAAGATGAGGAACGAGTTGACTATGAAGGCTCCTCGATCGGTGGTGAAGCTGACGAAGAGAAAGATGATGAGGATGCTGAAGTTGGCCACTTGCCGGGTGATAACGTAGAAGATGAGGAGCGCGATTCAATGGAAAACATAACTCTTTTTGACGATGCTCCTAAGACTCTGTCTGATAAGGCATCTGGTTATACGCCTTTTTATCTCACCGGTAAGATTAGTTTGTTTCGACTTATCCCGCACGCTTTTTCCGCATTCCGACCGTTTTTTCATGCAGGTTCGCCAACTCCCGGGACTACTTCAGCTGCTCCTTTAGAACAAGAACCTGCGCCGGCGTTGGCCCCTCCACAAGAGCAATATCTACCTGGCTCACCCAAGGCAACTGCTCCGCCAGTCATATTGCCTGAGACCACTGTTGTAGCGTTACCTGAAATTACCACTACGACTTCTCCTCTGGAACAGCCGGTCGTACAGGTATCGGCTCCTTTGCCGGAGCAAACCCAACATGATTCTTCTGTGGTAGCAACTTCACCGAAAGCGGTGATGAAGATCTCCCTCGCCCCAACGGAGGCTGGGCCAAGCTCATCTCAAGCAAAGGCTCTGATGACTTTACCCTCAAGCCCTTCGCAACTGAATATTTCAATTGCTTCTGCTGCTTCGGCACCTGGAACGCCTGCTAGTCATCGTCTTAGCGCACCAATCTTAGTTACTGAAGGTGCATCTTCGGGTGCAGCTTGCAGTCTTGCTAATGCACCTAAATTCCTTCAGATCTCTTTAGTGTATCTGAACAGTCTTGCAAAGACGGTGGTTGAGTCCCTGATGAATGGTCAAGGGACTTTAAATTCCTTCCGACCTCTTCTGGAATCGGGCTTAAACGGGGTCAGGATTGTGGGCGAAACTCAATGGTTCGAGCGCTGCTCAGAAATCATCCTCCGTCTAGAGGAGAAATTACAACGCTTCGAGACCATGGGTCATAGTGACCTCGAGCCACAAATTGTCTCAACTCTGGCTAGTCTTTAAGTCGCTGAAGTGATACAACGAGAATCATTAGAGCGGGACTTAGCTGAAAAAGAGCGCCATGTTGCGGAGCTTCGTGAACGTAATATTCAGAAGCGAGAAGAATTGGAACGCTCGACTACTTCTCTAAATTCGCTTCGGGATAGACTTGTCGAGGCTGAGGCTGAAGTCCTACGCTTAAAAGCTGAAGTTTCTCGTGAAGAAAAGGTCGTCAACATCCTCAGTACCCAGAATGCTAACAGTTCTTTAGAATATCATGCACAGTCTTTAGCCCTAGAGGAGGCCAGAAACAAAGTGGCGGCCATCATCATACCCAGTGCGGAACTCCGGGCCAAGGCTGAAGCTATAGTGCGAGCTGAACATGAGAGAGAGTTTGCTGAGCTCAAGACTCAACTCGCAACTTTCGATTTGATGCATGAGTGAACTTAGTCCTCTCTTTTTTCTTATGTTCTTTTGATAAGAACAAGTTTTGTCTTGTATCACTTTTCTTTTGGCTTTTGAATAAAAAGTGATATTGATCCTCTAGTGTTCTTTGTATTTATTATGTTTTGATTTTAGACAACAAATTACAAAGAATACTCAGAAATTTTCTATCGTAAGATAACTCTAGAAAATTTTCAACTGTTAGGGGTAAATACTTGATTATTCTCCCAGGATCGAGTTGCAAAGCAGAATCCTTCCTGTGTTATTTTGGTGTTAAACACTGAAAGAAGTCCATAAGTGCCAGAAATACAGTTCTGACTTGGTAAGGGGAATATTGCGATCAGGGCAATTTTGAGGGCTTATCGCTCTATTGAAGAGAGTCGATAAGTTGATTTTGCGATATGGGCAATTTTGAGGACTTATCGCTCTATTGGTGAGAATCGATAAGTTAGAAGTGTTGCGATCGGAGCAACTTTGAGGACTTATCGTTCTATTGGT
>BQKN01065036.1:171953-184804 GCA_022839385.1 Asparagus kiusianus
TCGTTCTATTGGTTAGAATCGATAAGTTAGAAGTGTTGCGATCGGAGAAACTTTGAGGACTTATCGTTCTATTGGTGAGAATCGATAAGTTAGAAGTGTTGCGATCGGAGCAACTTTGAGGACTTATCATTCTATTGATGAGAATCGATAAGTTAGAAGTGTTGCGATCGGAGCAACTTTGAGGACTTATCGTTCTATTGATGAGAATCGATAAGTTAGAAGTGTTGCGATCGGAGCAACTTTGAGGACTTATCGTTCTATTGATGAGAATCGATAAGTTGATTTTCGTCAGAGGTATGAGGTTAACGTGACATGAGAGATATTGCGATCGGGGCAATTTTGATGACTTATCGCTCTATTGGGGAGAGTCGATAAGTTAATTTTGTCAGAGGTGTAATTTCAACGTGACGTCTGTGGGGGTAAAATTCCTTTATGTCTTGCTGGGGAAAGTCACTAAGTGTTGTTATCATCGGAGTGATGACTTATGATACTTAGGATTTGAACAAGATTTTAGGTAGTTTCATTACCCCACTGGAAGGAGTTGATAAACTGGTTATTTATTGCTCTGTTGGAGAGAGCTAATAAATTGACGATAATCTGAGTGATTTTGAGGACTTATCATTCTGTTGATGAGAATCGATAAGTGGGTTCTAACAGAGGAGTTATAATCATATTGATAGTGATAATAACTGGATTCAATCCCTGTTAGGATAATGACCATCTGATGAGTTGAGAAGATACAGAGTTTTGAACGCACTCTGTTGAAAAGAACCCATGAACTTAGGGGCTAAGTATCAAAGATGGATTCTTCATTTGGAAGAGTTATAACACTAAGGTGACCCCTGCGTTTGAGGTATGAAACGCTGATCTGAGCCCAGCATTTGAACGCGGATGTGAACCTCGCGTTGAGATTAAAGTCTTAACTGACTTTAAAAGATTTACTTTTTTTTTCAAAACGGTTGGGATTCTTTTTATAGTCCCTAACCATTTCAACAACTTAACAGTTGTTATAAATAGACCTGAGTGGTCACATTAAGAGTCATTCGACTCTTTCCACTTTCGGCCATTTCCAAGAACGAGAAATCTCGTTTGACTTTGGCGAGATCTCCGACGAACTTCATCTTCCTCGTTCGAAAACGCCTCTTCCGATCCACTGTGCTGATGGCGCCACGGAGGATGGGTTCGAGCTCCAAGAAAGTTGCCAGAGCAACCTCCGAAACACCATCGGTTAAGGACGGTGGCGGTGTTCCTGTTCCTACGGGGATGTCGTCGTCGTCTCTACCGCCGCAAGGACTTCCCTGTCGTGGTAAGTGCAGACTAAAAGAACTTGCTTTGGCAAGTTTTCTGAAAACCCTAGATGGGTTCTTGATAACGAGGAAGATGACTCGTTTTGATCAGATGAAAACGCGGGGTTGGGATACCCTTTGGGTCCGACCCTCGCGTTCCAATTCCTCAACACGGGGTTCGTCCCTCGCGTTTGAGATTTTCTGACGCGATGCTCGACCCTCGCGTTGGTGATTTTGACCTGAGACTTAAACCCTTTGTGTTTTGGGGTTCTATCTTTGTGTCGATGGCTCGCTTATAGCTGCTAACATCTGCTTTTTGATTGTGCAGTGCTTTTACCAAACGTGCCACTTTCACAAGAGCATCATTTTGGGTATATTGGCGGACCTGATGTGAATGAAACTTTCAGTCTTCAAAACATAGTTCCGCTTTGTGCTTTCACTGACTCGGAGAGGACAGACATGATTAGATCTCCTCGATGTTCCACCCTTAGAGTCTTGATCACCGACTTAGACGTGGAGACCCCTGCGGGCCATGCTCAGTTTCCCAAACCGGCATTCATATTCGGAGATCGAATATCCATCGATGATCACCTCGTACATGCAGAAGACTCGAAGCTATTGCGGAAAGTTGATAATCGCTACTTCTTCCTTCCAAACATGAAGAGGATGTATCCCCTCTCCTACTTCTTGAATGCAAGCCGTCGTCGGAGTCTGACTTTTGACATAGTCAAAGAGAAGGAAAATGTGTCGTTCGGATCTGGTCGGCGGGCTCGTACACAAATCGGAGGACAGCTCAAGGGATTGAGACCTGGTTTATTTGAGAAGAAGGAACTGGTTCAAGAGATGCCACGCCCAGCGAATATTTTCATTCGCCAGTTCCTTGCGACTCAGGGTGAATTTTCTACCCAAGCGTTCAGATCCCCTGGGTGGGTCTGTTCTGGAGAAGGAGGTTGGTGGACCCGCATGATTGACTTCGTTCTTGAGGAGCTTAAGGAGTCACTCACTCAATCGGGTCTCACAATTCCCGTGTTAGCTACTCGACGGGGAGTTGTGCAGAGCTTCCATAATTTCTTCGCTATGTTGGAGAAATATAACTCGGACAGTTGCACATTTTTCACACCTGCAGGAGAGTTAGGTTTTGCTCTCCATGAGATGCAAGCAGTGTCGGGATTGCCACTTGGAAAAACACCCTATGAGGAGTTTATTCCCACTACTGAAGAGCTTTCCCGGCTGAGGTTGGCGCACCCAGAAATTTATGCGACTTTCTGGGAGTTGATGTGCCACTTCCACATCTGTGCTCAAGTCTTTGGGATGCGTGGAGGAGGCATTATGCATACCGTATGGGCGGAATACCTCTTTCAGAATTTAAACCGGAAAGATGTGGCCGTGTCTCGTGTTGCAGCCATCTCTCCCAAAGAAGCCACAGCTCGGATTAAGGCTTCTAATGCCATCTACAAAACAGAGCATGTAGAGGAGGAGTTTGAGGCTGGTGTTGAGTTTGAAAGTTTCCACCATTAGGCTACAATTCCTATTTCTGACACGGCTCTACTTGCAGGCTTCTTTATGGTTTGGTTGAAACGGTGTGTAGTGCCGTCGAGACCAATAGAAGCGATCTTGGCTGAGGTTGTATATCCAGCTGTTTTGCTGGCACATGGGAGACCCGTGAGCCTTCTCACTGCCATGGTCGGCTGCATTCAAAATGGCCTAAGGATGTTAACCTCCGATCTGCTCGGCGTCTCGATGGTTAAGGTTGCCAGGAAGAAAGCCGGGAAGAACCCCCAGCCACGCATACCAGTGCCTTATACGTACTTGGTGGCCTGGTTTGTGCTGCATTGCCCCTCCTTGATGATGGGAGTATCGGAGAGTGCTGATGCTTATATCCCCTTCATGCAGAGATTAGAGTCGGCCACGTGGACTCATTCTTATATAGTCAGGGCTCGACAACTCTTATCCCGGGAAGATAATTACCGGATTTTCTGTTGCGCTCCTAACTTTGATGGAGCTGATGTGAAGGATGCCCACTTCCTAGACTTGCTTTTTAAGGGCTCGTCTTCTTTGGAAGAAGGCACATTCGACTGGCTTCTTATGATCAGGTTGGGCTACCTGGTCTACCGCTTGCGGGAGAAGTGCTTTATTGAACCTTATGTGCCTTCTCGGTTTGCTAGGCAATTCGGATATGACCAGCTTTACGTTGGTAATCCTAACCCGGCCTTGGCTCAAGTTGGGAACTTATATGAAGGAGCTCGTGCATGGTACTTCTTTTCCGCCGGGGGAACCCATGCGCAATTCACTTTACCCAATTCGCCGCCTGGCTGCTCCACTGTTGCTGATTTCCGCAGCTGGTATGAAGAAGTTTCCCAAGTCACGGGGTATGATATTCACACCTCCTGCATAAATGAGATTCAGGAATTGTATCATTCGAGAAGTAGAACTTCCAGCACTCGTTTGCCGGGGGTAGAAGAATATCTATCCTGCGAACAAGAAGCATCCGGAGCTGTTGAAGCTCCTAGGAATTTGTCCATCACCGAGCCTCCCAAGGAAGAAACTCCTATGGAGATCGAAGAGAAAACACCTCTTGCTGACTCTCCCGGAGAAAAACCAATTCCAAAAGTGCCTGCTTCTGAACCTCGTCTTCTGAGATCGGGTAAGAAGGCTCTTTCTACTGCTGAGCAGGCCGAGTATGACAGGAGGGTTCGTAAACGCTTGCCTGCCATGGCCAAAAATTCAAAGAAGGCCAAGTTGATGGGGGATGCAATGAAATCTGCGCCTGTTGTGCGCTTGACTGGTAGAGAGGAAGAGACGCTTCGATCAATTCCCCCTATTCCTGCAGAAGCCGAAATCGAGGAGACACTGCCCGTTGAGGGTTCTGAATCTAGATCTTCTTTTTCTACCCGGGACCAAAGTATGTACAAGGATTCCTCTTCTGAAATCGCTGAGTCACCTGTCCACGAAGAATATGCAAGTCCCATCTATCCAACCATTCCTCCTCCACGCTCGAGAGCTTTGAAGAAACTGATCGAGGAATTGGAGTACTGGATACAAATGACTGTTGATCTAGTCCGTCTTGATGGTGCTTCTTTTGAAGACTGTGAGCCCATCTTGACCAAGTGTTTGGATAAAATCAAGGCTAAGGGGGATGTGTCATGGACTGAGCACTGCCAGGGAGGAGTTGCTCTCTTAAAGACAGAGCTGGCAGCTTTTAAAGAATTGCAGCACACCAATCCAGACTCTGAAGTGGAACCAGCTCTTTCCCTGGCCATGATCTCAAAACCGCATCGTCGAGAAATCCTTTGCAAGGACTTGTTTGAGAAGAAGGCACGCATATCTCTCTTACGGAGGCAGCATACCCGGGTGTACACTGATATCAAAGGTGTTGTTTCTGATATTCGTGCCGCTGAAAAAGACATTGCTCGCTTGGAGGCAGAGTTAGACCGGAAGAAAAATCAGTTGGCTCAATACGAGGATGCTCGAAAAGAGTTAGGGCTTCAAGGCCATCGTATCTACAATGATTTTTGCCGTACGCTCCACGCGGCTGAGAAGATTCGTAAAGACATTGTTGCTGCCGAACCTATCGAAGCTAAGCTCAGGAGAGAGATCCAGGAACGAGTCAGGGTGACTCATGAAAAGAAACTCTCTGTCTTCAAGTCCAGGCTGAAATCTCTCAATTTGATGAAACCTGATGCTTAGGTCTTGTACCCCTTTTTCTTTTATTAAGGGATTTCTGTATCATTTTCATTTTGCTCATCGTCACTTTGTATTGGAGTTAACAATGTTGAATGAAAATGGTATTATTCTGTTTTGCATTATTGCTTTTGTTGAAGTATGATTCAGGACAATGAAAAGTAGTGCAAATACTATAAATATAGTGTTAACTCAAAAACGAAATTCTCTTTATTATTACTTGGAATAATTCCAGAAAATTTCAATCGTCAGAGGTGTAGTGTTAACTTGACGAGATACAAAATAGAGTTACACTATAAATAGGCAACCCCCAGCCTGATCTAGCTGGGGATTAGGGGGCTACATGATTCACGGGAAATATCTCTTTAGGAATTTCCCATTGATTGGCATCATGAGCCTGTCTCCTTGTTGATTGATGAGGCGATATGCTCCGTTCAAATAAACTGAGTCTATTACAAAGGGCCCTTCCCATTTAGGATTGAACTTCCCTTTGGTTTTGTGTGTCATCACCATGGGTCGTCTGTTGGCCAAGACCAAATCGCCTTTCTTGAAAGTTCGTTCCTTAACCTTTTTATTGTAGGCTTTGGAAATCCGAGCTTGATAGAGTTCGATCTGCTGCTTAGCTTGAAGTCGTTTGTCGTCTAGGGCTTCAAGTTCTTGCAGGCGCCGTTGATGCTTTTCTTCTTCTGTTAGCCCCGTCGTGATGGCGACTCTCAGAGAAGGAATCTGAATCTCTAGTGGTAATACGGCTTCACAGCCATATATCAGCGAAAACGGTGTAGCTCTCGTAGGGGTCCTCACCGTTGTGCGGTAGGCCCACAAACATTCGCCAAGTCTTTCATCCCAATCGCGTCGACTCTTGGAAACGAATTTCTTGAGAAGTTTCACAATGGTTTTGTTGAAGGCTTCTGCAAGGCCATTCGCCGGCGGGTAATATGCCGTAGATGCGACGCTCTGGATTCTGAATTTGTTACAAAACCTCTGGAACCCAAAACTGACGAATTGTGTCCCGTTGTCATGAACTATCCGCCTCGGGACTCCAAAACGATAGACAACATGGTGTTTGATGAATTTAATTACGTTGGAAGTTTTGACTTCTTTCAACGGGATTGCCTCCGCCCACTTGGAGAAATAATCGGTCACAGCCAGGATGAACCGATGTCCTTTAGAAGTTGGAGGAGAAATTGGACCTACAATATCCATGCCCCATTCTTCAAATGGCCATGACGCAGATGTGGGATGTAAGTTCCCAGGTGCTTGGTGGATGAAATCCCCATGAATTTGGCACGCGTGACAACGTTTAGCATAGTCAACCGCGTCTGAGAATATCTTTGGCCAGTAATAGCCAATTCGTCGGAGGCGATCCCCTAATTTAGCTCCGGGCTGATGAGCTCCGCACATCCCGTCATGAGCTTCCTTGAGGGCCTCTTTAGCTTCCCTTTGAGAAAGACATCGGAGCAAAATGCCGTCGTGGGATTTACGATACAGAGTCTGAGTGACTGCATCGTAATAGAATCGGAGGGCCTTTCGTTTGATGGCGGCCGCTTCCTTAGAATCATCGGGCAAGATTCCGTACAGGACATAGTCCACATATGGAAATCGCCAATCTCTAGACTCGAATTCTATGGAGATCGTACAGACTTCCTCCGTCATTGTCTTGTCTGAGTTCTCCTCCTTAGGAATCTTGGAGGAGTATAGTTCACGTCCAGAGACCGGGATAGTCATTTCGGTACCTGGTGGTAATGCCAGCGAAGTTGCCAATGAAGCCAAAGCATCTGCATAAGCGTTCTGGGCTCGTGGAATGTATTCGATAAAGAATCCCTCGAACTGCTTAGCTTGCTTTAGCACTGCGAAGTAGTATGGGATTAAGTCCTCATGGCGTACTTCATATTCTCCTCGGACTTGATTTACAATGAGCTGAGAATCACCATAGGCCTCGAGGTGCCGGATATCGAGTTCTTCGGCGAGTCGCATCCCTAGTAGCAGCGCGTTATACTCAGCTACGTTGTTGGTGCACGGTTCGACTAAGGAAAATCCCCTTGGGATTACGTGACCGTTAGGCGAGACGAGCACCACTCCTACTCCCGCAGTAATCGCTCCATGAGGATTTGCTCTAGATGCGCCGTCGAAGAATAATTTCCACACTTGCGTAGCTTCCTGGATGACGCAAGCTTCAGCGACTTCGTCAGGTAATTCTTCATACAACTTAGATGTCCCTGGCACCGGGTGATCGGCTAAGAAATCTGCCAATGCTTGACCCTTGACTACCTTTTGGGGCATAAATTGCATGTCGTATTGTGACAATAGGATGGCCCATTTTGCAAGTCGACAGTTCAGAGACGATGGCTTCGTCATCAGGACTCTCAAAGGATTCACTTTAGAAATGACATGAATTGTTTGTCCAACTAGGTAATGTCGCATCTTTTGAACCGCGAATACCAAAGCGAGACATTCTTTTTCAACCGGGTTGTACCGATGTTCGGCTCCCATCATGGTCCTGCTTAAATAGTAGATGGCTTGCTCCTGACCTTGGTCGTCATTCTAGGCCAGCAGCGCTCCTAGAGAATGTTCCATGGCTCTCACGTATAACAGGAATGGTTTTCCTGATATAGGGGCCACGAGAACGGGTGGCTGGGTGAGATATTTCTTGATCTCTTCAAAAGCTTTCTGGCGTTCTTCATCCCAAACAAAGGATATCCCTTTCTTCATGAGCTTCGAGAAAGGTTGGCAGCGCCCTGAAAGGTTAGATATGAACCTTCGGATGTAGGCCAGTCTGCCTTGCAAACCTCTGAGCTCTTTGAGATTCTTCGGTGGTGGCATGTCTTGGATGGCGCGCACCTTCTCAGGATCAAGAGAAATTCCTTTGGATGTGACAATAAATCCCAGGAATTTTCCACTTGATACTCTAAGAAATGATTTTGTCGGGTTCATCTTCAGCTGATGTGTCCGCATGATATCGAACATGGTCTTCAAATCTGTAAGATGATCTCATCTATTAAACATAGTCTACGTAGATAATTTACCATGTATCTAAATAGAATTAACATTTAGAAACCTACAACACGAGACGTAGTACGTCGAGCAAAATAATCCAAACAAGGAGACCATCATGTATATACTATATGTCTCAAGTTGTAGATAACTAAATATCAATACTAAACTAAGAACAAACAATCTAAATAGAATTAATAATTAGAAACTCACGACACAAAATTGGTATGTCGAGCGAAATAATCCAAACAAAAAAACTCTTATGTATATATCATAGATCTCAAATTATGAATCGCTAATTATCAATTCCAAACTAGGAATAAAGGAAAGAAATACAAGGAAGTAAAGTCATTACAATATCGGACCAAAAATATCTTCCACTATTCCTTGAAAGATAATATAAACAATAGTATATAAATTCCACGTACCCACAAGAGTAAAGTACCTCGATCATATATAACTCAGCGATGAGTCATGTTCATAATGGCGTCCACCAAGACTCAGGCTATCAGGTAATTATCACAATGCAAATCCTTGTAAAGTTTATAATTTATCACATTATCATGCGGGACGGACTACCAAATCGGCATTCTAATAGTGTACACGGCTTATTAGTCTCATCGCATCAACGTGCGGGACGGACTACCAAATCAAGGCATCCTAGGTATACGGCTCACAAGCCTCATCGCATCTACGTGTGGGACAGACTACTAGATTAAGCATCCTAAAACATGACCCAATGGCCTGTACTAATGGTATGTTGACGCACTATCCCAAGTAGTACTAGCGATGCTCATCAACGATATCCATACATGTATATAATGTTTAAATAACCCATATCCCAAGTGTGGTTGAAAACAATACCTATAATAATCCTCTCCTAGATATTTGTGTGTGTGCTGCAATACTATTCATGTATGCTCATGATTGTATGTATGCCATCGTGCGGTTTGAAGCCCGTACTCACAGTTAAATGATGCAAAAATAACCACTCAAAAACAAAGAGAACACAGGTCAGTCGACCGCCCTTAGGGCGTCGGTCGATCGAAAGCAACCATGCACACAATATACACGCTCGGGTCCTTACCAGTCGACCGGGTAGTCTTGGTCGGTCGACCGGCTAGTCTTGGTCGGTCGACCGACTAGTCTTGATCGGTCGACCGACCAGAGAGGAAAACACAAGTTTAGGTTTGTAATGTTTTGTATTTTATAACTTTATTTAAAAACTTATTTTTATCAACATGAGGCATATAACAAGTTCATAATTACTTAACAGGAATTAACTCATCATGATATAAACACTTGAATTAAATTAATTAGGGTTTAACATCCTAATTAATCAAAAAATTTCAAATAACCTAATTTATAAATATGGTTAAGTAAACATGATAAATTCTAAACATTGAATAGAGATAAATTCGTTTAAATATGCTCACATCACTTAGGTATCATCAACCTAGGGTTTAGACCTATTTAATTAGCAAGAAAACTCAAATAATTATTAAGCTAGGGTTTAAACATGATTTAAGCATAATTAAAAAGTTAAAAACGAAATTAAATACAACCCTAATGATCATAATCATCAAATTAATATAAACAGCAACTAAAACTACTGACTTTCATATTGGTTTAAAGATTAACATCACAAACTAAGATTTTAAAATATCGGGTTAAGCTTAAACATGAGATTCATCAATTAAACATATTAAATATTGAATTAACTACATGGAAAGGTTTGGAGGAAGATGATACTGCCTCAAACATCACGTTGAACTCCTGAACATATACGTGCAAGATCCCTTTTCACTAAAGTCGCAAAATCACGTCTCCTCTCGACAAACGCCTCAAGAACTCTCTCAAATCTCACAAATTATGACTAGGGTTTGAGAGAGAGGAAGAGGGGCTGCTAGGGTTTGGAATATTGATAAAAAGATGTGTTTTCGTGTTTAAACATAAACATATATACACATATATATATATATATATATACATACATACATACATACATACATACATACATACATATATAACTGCAAACCCGAATCAAAACAGCCTAAACCCGAAACATGAAACCTAGTCAGATTGGAAAAATAGTCTTCGGTATTTTGACTGTAACTTTCACGTCCGACCTTGAATGAGGTGATTTAAGATGTGTTGGAAATCTATTGAAGATACGTACAACTTTTATCTTTACTCGTAATGATTGAAAACTATTTGGCTATTCCGAACAATGGATTTGTACGTACTTAATCTCCGTACGTGTATTCCTTAAAATACATGTATAGAACATCGTTTCCTACTCAACGCGTCTGCTACAATGTTCGCTTCCCCGGATGATACTGAAGTGTGAACTCGTAATCCTTAATAAACTTGACCCATCGTTGCATCTGATTGAGTTCCTTTTGGGAGAAGAGATACTTCAGACCTGGCGGTCCATGAATAGCTCAAATTGTACCCTATAGAGGTATTGCCTCCACATCTTCAGTGCGAAAACCACTATCATGTGTGGGATATTTCTGCTCATGAGTCCTCAACTGCCTCAAAATGTAAGCTACTACTCTCTAGGTCTGTATCAAAACACCTCATAGACCCGATAACGACGCATCCGCATAGACAACAAAAGTCTTATCACTATTCGGAATGACCAACATCAGCGTTGTAGTCAACTTAGACTTCAATGTCTCAAATGCCTTCTGGCACTCTGGTCCCCAAACAAATTATACACCCTTCTTTATAAGGCGTGGCAGTGGGGTATCACTCTTAGAGAAGTCCTGGATGATTTTCTTAGTAATAGACGAGTCTCTATAATGGTCTTCGGCGGCTCCTAATCAAGTATTGCCTCTACCTTAGCTAGATCTACAACAATGTCCTCCTTGCTGATAACATGGCCAAAAATCTGACCTCAGATAATCAAAACTCACACTTACTGAACTTAGCATATACCTGGTGCTCCCACAAAGTCTGTAATGCTAATCGTAGGTGCTGCTCATGCTCGACCTCTGACCGCGAGCAAATGAAGATGTCGTCGATAAACACGATCACAAACTGGTCCAAGTATGGATAGGAAAACTTAATTCATCAAATCCATGAATACCGCAAGTTCCTTGGTCAGCCCAAATAGCATGACAAAAAACTCAAAAGATCCATATCGAGTCAGAAAGACGGTCTTAGGAATATCCTTTTGGCCTTCTTGTTTTGATGATGTTTAACAAACAATTTACTTCTAATGTTGTTTGTCTAGTGTTTGTGTTTTCTTATTTATTATAGACAAACAACGTAGTTGGAGGTTGGATGGATTGCGCTTCAACGATGATATCCAATGGAGGTTGGCGGAATCTCGGGTTGAAGCCTTGCAATTCAAAGTTAAATATCAAGTTCAAGCTTCATCCGCATGTGTACCAAGTTGAGCTACAATGAAGATCAAGATTGCTTGGGTAATGTAGTTTTAGATTTTATATTATGTGTGTTATATACTCTAAGCTCAATATCTTATACACACACATTTATTGATTTCTTCGTATATATATATAGTTATATATATACATAAGTTTTTGGTTTCTATGCATATATATAGTTATATATATATACATACATGTGTTTTGGTTTTTATAGTTATATATATGATATTACATATTCCATACTCTATTGTGTTTTAGTACTTATTGCATAGAATATGTAATTTTTGTGAAAATATTATCTTATTAGTTTATAGACTTAAATATCTATTTATACATGTTGTACTAAGTCTATAAAATATTTCACAAAGTTTCAAAAGTTGGTTTATGTCAAAACATCAAAATTCAAGTATCTCATATTTTTATGTTTTGGACTATTTTGTAAAATGATGATATTTTTCATTTGGGAGGTCCTTTCTGATAACCAGTAGCTGTAGCATGTTTATTATCATGTCTACAATCACTCCCCAAAGTTTTATATTTTTTGAAATTTATTTGATATTTTTAAACAGTGTTTTAAATTAGCATATCAGCTTTCTGCTGTGTCAGTTTTCGGTCGACCGCACCGGTCGACCGATCATTTGTTCTTCCGTCACTATGCAGCAGAGAGTTGGTCGGTCGACCGAGAGCTCCATCGGTCGACCGCAAGAATTTCCGGTCAACCGACGAGTGTCCAGAACAGCTCCGTGGTTTTTTTGTTCTTCGCGGTCGACCGCGAATATTTTCGGTCGACCGCCAATAGATCCGTTGCTTTGCCAACGGCTATTTCTGAGCTGATTTTTCTGGGGCTGTTTTGTCATTTGGTTTGGGGTTCTTGTTGAGATCTTGAGTGGGTATAAATACCCAATTGCTGATCTCTTTTCAAGTTGATCAAGAGAGTTTAAAAAGAACAAGAGAAAAGTTTTTAAGAGGTTTACAAGTTTTTTTTAAGGGTTTAGTATTTGTTTAAAAAGCTTTTAAGCATTTACAAGAGTTTGGTTTGTGGAGCAAATTCCACAAGAGCAAGTGGAGATTATCCTTGGTGTTTTAGCATTCATTCTTCTCCCTCTCTCTTATCATCTATAGAGAAGTTTCCTTAAACTCAATTCTAGCATTTTATAAGTTTGTTCTTAATTTCATAAGCTAGATTTCATATTGAGTTTATATTGTTTTATCTCTTTGTTCACACACAACTTTTTGAGCTTATTGTATTTACATTCATAGTATAATTTGGGGTTGTGGGTTTGTGACTAAAAGTTGTGCTTAATTGAGTTCTCACCTTGTTTAGAGAATAATCATTTGATTTATATTGTGCTTACCTTGAGAATCACTTTGTAATACACTTGTACACCGAGTGAGGAGTGTGTGGTGAGAGACGGGGTTGAATCCAAGAGGAGTGGCGTCGGTTGATATGCCTAGGGAGAGGTTGTAACCGAGCACTTGAGGAGGAGGACACGGG